>JAZAYU010001189.1:0-75175 GCA_038501625.1 Corbicula japonica | reverse complement strand
CTTAATTGATATCTAAAATTGTGCTTGTCATCATGAAACCCAAGAACAAATTAAAACATCATCTGATTGTCATTTTTCCTTAAAAAATTGGACTGTCATCATAAATTAAAGTAATTTATGTTACAGTCATAATCTCTTCTCTACACCTACCCAAGGTGTTGATTCAATCATTTTTGTCTGGGTGTCACACTGTTATATAAGATCACAATTTACAACACTTGCAGTAAAAGTCAGAGGTACTAATGCAATCAAAGGTGTCATATTTAATAAATAAATGAATTTATTTCTAAACCAATTTCCATGTTGGACAATGCAAAATACACAGCTTATGTTGCAACCATCAATATTTGATTCTGTGCTAGTGTAGACAGAATGACTTTTGTAGACTAAGGTCATTGATCAAAAGAGCATATTGACATATCACCGGTTGCCTCATTTCCGGCGTTCGCCTGTTTCCGGCGGCCCTGGAAAAGTTTTACTTATTCTGTCAAATTACGTCAGATCCGGGTCAGTGCGCGCGCATTTGTTTACGCAGGCAACATCCTACTCAATGAAATTGAAAATAGGTCAAATAGTAGTTTGCAACCTTAAGTTTTGACATGAAATACCCAAGCATATAAAATTTTACCTTGTTTTACTATTCCCAAAAATTCCCGTTGATTGCATTCATTTTTTTTGTAAAATGTCCAAATGTTTACAGTTTTCAATGGCTTCCCAGCAGAAGTAGGTCACTATGTTTGCAGCGCCACCGCCAAAAAATTTCTATAGTATAGTGTATGGAAAAAATAGCGCGACAGAAATTAATGACTTCATATAGCAAATTCAGAATTGTTTGCTAATTGAATTTTAATTGAATATCATATTTTTGTTACTTTCACATTTTTCTCCTGCATTCTGCAGTGCAATAATTTTGAAAGGGGTTCTTACAGACATTTTGACCCTGACCAACTTATCAATGCATATTTTGCTGTCAAAGATGAAAAAATCTCTTAGTATGAAGCAGCAAGACCTTTGGGGGTGTAAAGTTCTATATTGCATGACAGATTACTTAGCATATCAATTTGGAGACTTAAAAAATCTGGACCACCACCTCCACTTTTTTTACAGGAGCAAGAAGTACTCCTTGCTCAACACCTCAGGACCATAAATGAAGTATACTATGGATAAAGTCATCATGAAACAAAATATTTAGAAAATACTTCACTATACCATTGGGACTTATAGACAGGGAGGATCCATTAACTAAAATAATTGCTGTATACTTTTTTAAGTAAAGAACTCAAGTGAAAAGGTCAGAGTCACAAGAAGTTGCCATGGTGAAATTATCAACAAGAAGTGCTATTGATAATTAATGGGTTAATTTTTAGTCCTGCTGTAAATAATATTTTTTGTGTCACAGAATTTTTTCTGTGAAGTGTACTATAATGTTTTTCCCGCCGAAAACCGAATTAGAGTAGTTCCCCTTGAAGGAAGTTGCATAGGGCATTCTGGGGAGCATAAATAAAACAAAAAAGAAGGCTAGTGAACTTTCTTTGCTTTTTTGGTTAGTTTATGAGTTAATTTGTTGATTCTGATGTAAAAAAGAGTTTAACATTGATTAAATTTTATTCATGTTGTGATTAACCCTTAGACTGCCGGAAACTGGGTGAGCCGGGATATAAATGATGTCTTTTCTTTTGTTGCAACATTTTGTTAATTGTTTTCCCACCTTTTTAGTCATGATAGTCTTGGACAAAATTCCGGAAAAAGTACATGTTGCTTTGTACAAAATGTCCAATCTATGAAGCAACTTGTTCATGAAAAATATTTTATAAAACATCATAATATGACATAGAACATATTAACACAATGATACTAAAAACTTTATAAATAAAATAAAATAAAAATGTGGCCTATTTTTGAGGCCTATTTGAGCATTTTCAAAATAAAGTGTGGCTCGATTGACTTGTTTGTGGCCTATTGACTGTAATCCATATACCAATTCCATGGTATTTGATCATAAATTTGGTGTGAATAGACTGATAACGATCCCAATCTATCAACCAAAACAATAAACATTATGTTTATGCAGTGTAGACCCAGTGTAGACCCTCATTTTTTAGGGCGGCCAGTTTCTTTTTTTTTAGAAAACAGAGTCAGTCTTCAACGCCCCTGTGGTGTAGATTTGCTCTTGTGCCATGTGTTTTATAAGAATAAATTAAAGAAATCTCATACCTCGTGTTCAGTACTCTCACAAACAATATCTTCGACTGCCATTGGACTGGCCGAGCATAGGTAACTGGACTCTCTACATGTCTGAATGACGAACATGACCAGTGACAAAAAACTCTTATACAAAACTGAATTGTGGCGCTGGTCTACGCTAAGCTCAGTGTGTCTCACAATGTGACTGAATATTGCGAGATCCAGTTCACAATTCAACTTCACATAAAAGTTGGTTCTCACCAGCCTTACAGTATCTTGTTTTCAAGAAAAACTCCATGCATCTGATTGTTCCGTCGATGGGCCTTATTCTCCTTTGAATTTAAAGGCCTAATAATCCACTGACAAGCTAACATTCAGTAGTTTTCAACTTGACTTCTTCAGTCTAATTTCTCAAAATGGCCGATTGCTGGTATTGCTATTGGTTACAACGAACGACAACCTACTCTCTAAACAGACGAGTTAAATTTTTTAGCTTTCCAAAATGCTAGTCCGATAACAATGCTACCGAATAATAAGTTTTAATTTTTAAAGATATTTTGCCAATAGCAATTTATAAAAATAAAGCCAATAACAACATTTGTAAAAACAATACTTTGCCGTAAGTTTTTACCGGTCAGGTTTTCTCCCGTGTTTACATTGCCTTATGCTGTGCACAACCGGAAACCAGCGCACAACCGGAAACCATCGTTTTTTTCTCCTTAGTGAATGGGCATTCCTGCTACCTTAAGACGAGCTTAACGCTGGGGTCGCTTCGCGACCCGAGCTAGAGCTCGATATAAGAATATGCATAAATTTGAGGTTGAAGTAAATTATTGTATTTGCGGCACTGTTGTCTGCTCATAACGAAAATTTCTGTGAAGAAGTTGGTATATATATATATATATATATATATATATATTTTGCAAAGCTTTTATTTCCCATTCAAAACAATTACATTTTTAAGCATTTAAGTTATCATTTTCTATTGAAGGCAAACTAAGGGAAAAGTTAGCTAATAATAATCATTCCATACTATTGTATCACATTGCAACCAACACATGAAGAATCCCTGATAATAAGACCATCTCACTGTATAGCCCTTTTTTAAGGAAGGGGTACTGGTGTAATAAGCAGGGTTCAACAGCATACCTATATTTTTGTGGCGTAACACCACAACTATGTACTTTAAAAGTACCTACACGCATGGGTATAGTAAGCGACACATCGCTTTGTCATGCTGAACATTAATTTTGTGACAAATTATTTTGAAATCCCTTCATTCATAAGGAACTTATAACAAAAAAGCAACATATGCATATCAGGAATCGCCACACTAAAAAAACACAGCCTCCCCACGCAGCGAAGAAGAAGAGAGGAAGAGAGAGAGAGAGAGAGCGCGTGTTTTATATATGTATGTCAATTCAAATAGGACGCCACAAACAATTAATAAACAAGAGAACCTTTGGGGATACCGCCTTGGAACGGTCAGTGGCAAAACAAATTGCCACTGGGGGTTTAAACCAAGAAAATTATACTTTAAGAAACAGTGACCTTGACCTTGTACCTACAGGCATGGGTATTGTACGCGACAAATCGCACAGTCATGGTGAATATTTGTGCCAAGATATTTTGAAATTCCTCTATTCATAACGAAGTCATAACCACGACAAGAAGAAAAGATTTTTAGTAACAGTGACCTCGACCTTGGACCTACAGGCATATGTATTGTATGCAACACACTGCCTTGTCACGATGAACATGTGTGCCAAGTTATTTTGAAATCCTTCCATTCATAACGAAGTTATAGCTCGAATAAGAAAATTCTATTTTAAGTACATGTAACAGTGACCTTGACTTTGGACCTACAACCATGGATATTATACGCAACATACCGCCATGTCATGGTAAACATTTGTGCCAAGATATTTTGAAATTCCTTCATTAATAATAAATTCTTAGCCCGTACATGACTATTCTATTTTTAGTAACAGTCACATTGACCTTTGGCCTACAGGCATGGGAACTGTACCCGACAATTTGCCCTGTCATGCGGAACATTTGCGCCATGAAATCACTCCATTCATGACGAAGTAAGAACCCAGAGAAGAAAATTCTATTTTTAGTAACAGTAATCTTAGTCTTGGATCTACAGGCATAGGTATTGTACGCGACACCCCGTCTTTATATGGTGAACATTTAAACCAAGTTATTTCAAAATCTTATGAGAAATACCAAATTAACAGCCCGGATAAGAACATTCTATTTGAAGTAACAGTGACCTTGACCTTCGACAAGGGTATTGTACATGACACACTGCATTGTTATGGTTAACATTTGTGTCAAGTAATTTTGAAATCACTATATTCATAACGAAGTTACAGCCGGGACAAGACATTTCTTTTTTAATTAACAGTGGCCTTGTACTTGAACCTACAGGCATGGGTCTTGTACACAACACACCCTCTTGAAATGGTGAACATTTATACCAAGTTATTTTAAAATCCAAGAAATGGCAAAGTAACAGATCGGACACCGTTTGGCATTAAAAATTCTATTTTTAGTAACAGTCACCTTGACCTTGGACCTACAAGTATGGGTGTAGTAAGCGACACAGCGCCTTGTCATGATGAACATTAATGCAAAGTTATTTTGAAATCACTCCATTCATAACGAAAATACAGCCCGGACGAGAAAATTCTCTTTTTAGTAACAGTGACCGTGACCTTGGACATACAGGCATGGTTAATGTACGCGACACACTGCCTTGATATGGTGAACATTTATACCAATAGATGAAAAGGGAACTTTGAAAGCCATCGAACACGACAAATATGTAAATACTGCAGGCTCGGTTTGATTGAGCCTGTTCATGGGCAGTAATGGGAATGCTTATTACTGCCCACGCCGCCTAGCCCCGGGTTGAGCGCAACTCAGTAATTACACCATTGAATAGTACAATTTCGATCCATCCCAAACGATGGTATGCATATGGCGGTGAACATGGAACCTTCAATGAGGTATTTTCAGATTAATACCATTCCATGTTCAGCGGCGTATGGTCCCCAGATAAAAGAATGGGTTTGCCCTAAACGAGAAAACAATGGGCGGAACTAAACAGAATAGAATTTTGACAGGGGATCTTAGAATATAAATCCTGCATATCACAGACTACGCCAAGGCAAAATTTAAAAAGCAGGAAGTATATCCTTGGGGTGATTGGACAATATCCAAATCGACATTGGCTGGGATATTGAAACCACCTATCTATAAACTGGCCGAAATATTAAAACAAAAGGAATTTTAGAAGTACTATAAACATAGTACATAAGTAACGTGCTCAACGACCAAGTTATTTTAAAATTCAATAAGAAATAACAAAGTTACAGAGCGGACATGATTTTCGAAAACACACACACACACACACACACACACGCACGCACGCACGCACGCACGCACGCACTCGCATGCACGCACGCACGCACACACGCACACCGATACACAGACAGGGTGGACACTTTACGCCATTCCGCTATTTAATGGCAGGAATTTTTGCTAAAACATGTTTTCCTTGAGAAAGTAGTTGGTTATCGAGTCGAAAATTCATTTTTAGTCTTACTAAATAGTTTGATGAAACGAACATTGCATTTGATAACTCATAATCATATTTAAACCTTGAATTATCATTATGTTTTTTGTATTCGTGTAAAGGCTGTCTTGAATTGTTAATAAAAATAACAAATAATCATGTGTTTGTATAATTGAGTAGTTATTTTCATGATTATTATCACTACTTATATAATAGGACCGATCAAAACTTCCACGGATTGTTATAACATCTTTGCAAGCCATTGCTTAGTATGAAGTGGCAAGTACATGTAGCAGTCATAAAAATACCTGTAATAACGAACTGACAATAAACAAATAGATGTGAGGCATTCTTCTATGTCATGTTATCAATTTTTCAAACCCCCTATACATCAAAATAAAGACTTATCAGTTTACTTAGGAATATACTTGGCACAAACTTGAAAGAAGCAGGTTTAAGAAGGCCTAATATTGGCCTAAATAAAAATGGAATTTTAAAATTAGTTAAACACTTCAAATTTTAATACCCTTGAATACAAAAATTGATATCATTCAGATAAATTATAGTCTTATATCGACCGATGTTAAAGCAATTGGATAACAAGTCAACAAAAGTGCTTTAAAAAAAGGTGAAATATGCATATCAGGAATTGCCACATTCAGAAAACAACAGCCTCCCCACACAGTCAAGAAGAAGAGAGGGGGAGAGAGCATGGTTAATAAAATAATCAGTTTCAAAAAGGACGCCACTAACAAAAAACAAAAATGAGAACCCGAGGGGTTACCGCCTTGGAACGGTCAGTGGCAAATCAAATTGCCACTGGGGGTTTAAACCAGGTTCTAGGGTGCACCAACCTCACACTTGCCCCAACAGGTTCTCGTATCACAAGACAAGTACAAATTGTCTTGGTGAAATAACTCCAACCCACCCATCAGCTCAACAATGTTGTATGCAAAAGCATACAAACATAAAAACATAAGAAGCTAATAGCATTGCAAAGCCAAAGGGCGGGTACTCAATGATCTTTCCGAGACCAGAGCATCTGGAGTAAAATCAGCAAGAACACGATGACAGGGACAAAAGAAACAAATCGAGCTTCTAGGTTCTTTTAAGAAAAGATTTCCCCATTTACCTTCATAAACTCTTAAACCCCTGCCACCGTCGTGCAATCAAAGAGGTAAGCATAATGATCAACTGTAGAAGGGTTAATCACTAGGCCTGCAGAGCGCTGTAAAATATCATGTTGGTAACCTTTCTTTTTAAATTTACAGATGGTTTTTACGAATAACCGGGAGAAATTAACACTGCCTTTTATCTTTTTAAGTTTATAAATTAAATCTCCATAAAAAACTGGTTGTGAAATACCTTGTTGCAAAAGTGATTTTAAACTGCATTTGTATTTATGAATTAAATCTGGGTATCGGCGATAAAACTTGCAAAAGGTTTTCCTTAATTTGTGATACCGATAACCTTGTTTTAAAAGTTTTTCTGTAATGCAAAGATTACGTTCATTGAAATCATTGATGAGGGAAATATAAAAAATCATTTTTGGTTCATTTTCAGAGGAGATTTCAGAGAAGTTCAATGTGGGCACGCTTCCGGACCCAAATCAAATTCTGACCATGCATTAAGCAAGCAATTATACAGATAATTTTAAAAAAATATTTTGATTGAGTCATGAGCCATATAAAATCACCAAAATATGTTGCAAATTTAGATGAAAATGCATATTTTGCAAAATTTGAAAAGTTTAGATCACTTTTGACATACGTTTTTTTTCATTTAGGTTAATGAGTTTATGTTCACGCCTTATCTATCTAAGAAAACAACCATTATAGACTATAAACTGAAAGCTGTTTGAAAATTTTAGATATTTAAGGCCACTATTGAGCCTTCGTGAATGTACCCATTTCACGTTTTCTTTAGTTTCGGTTTCGATTGTCAAAACTTTATTTCGAATAGCTCATACTGATTTTTATTGTATTAAAGGTATTTTACATCAATACAAAGAACTCCAAGTGAACTTCTTTTTCATGTACAAAGAGTATTCGAAAAGTAATGCAAATACAGTTATGTTGCAGGAAACATATCGATTTTTAAAAGTTTAAAAGTATCCGTACATGCATCAATCATTCCTCTAATACTTTAAAGTTTTCGCCATTTCTGAGTACAAGAAAGTGGCTATGACAGAACTTTCTAGGTTATACATTGTATAAAGATCAGTGCAAATTTTTCGGGCGTAAACAAAGAGTTACACCAGCCGATTTGATTTATCAAGAAGAAGGCTTTTAATGGTTTTTCAGGCAATATTTTTGACAGTCATGCTCCAAGAAGTTTTTATAGCAATAATTATTTGTTTTATAGTTTAAACTTATTTTAATGACCATCATTGTTTTTGCATGTGACAATAATATCATTCAATAGTATGGTATTAGGCTCAAATCACAAGTTCTTCTAAAGTTAGTGACGGTTCTTTCCTATTTGTTGTATGATTAATATCAATGCATGACAGAATGTCACAGGGGTTTGTTAGTATCAAATGAGTGCCATATTAAAGGAAACATTGATACGTTTTTATTAAGAGAGAAAAACAAAATCGCATTGTACCGATACGACATATCACAATGCTCCTCAGCCTTGGAATAAGTTTGTTTTAATTTATTAACCATGTACACTCTTCAAAGAATACGTTGAAAATTATGTTCTGTAAATTTGCACTGGCTATGATTTCCAGAAATGAAGGTGAGGTATAAATGTAAATTGGTGAATTATTGACACACTTTTCATATATTCTTGTAACTCGAGTTCAATCCATAACTAAACCGGGCTTCCTGACATTTATAAACGGTTTAAATAGCCTTATATTCTGTACTTAACCACTGTGTTTCATTCGGTGTTCGTTAAAGATAAAAGTTTTCATTGATTATTGAAAAAAAAAACGAACGCATATAGATAATTTATAAATGTTAAAGCTCACGTAAAGAACTATTGACGATTAATTTCTGACAGGATACCGTGAGACAAATTTTTTTTAATAACCAGACATCTATGCATTTTTGGGAGTGGATACGATCCAAGTAAGCATTGTTTTCTCTCTGACGATGTCATCTTTACATTTATTTAAGTTACAAGAATTGGCGCGACTACTACATGTAGGTGCCTTTCTACGGATTTATCTTGGATAAAGGTAATGCAATATATCACTTTAACATCTGTCATTTTGCATTAAAGCATTTTTCTGTTAAAGAAAAAACAACATCAATAGCATTAGTGTTAACTGTTCCTATGGTATTTTATGAAAATCATGGTCATATTTGATGACAAAAATGCATCGTATGCTAAATTAATCAGGGTCTTATTTGATTACAAACAAATGCATCGTATGGTAAATATATCGGGGTCATATTTAATTAGAAACAAATGCATCATATGCTAAGTAAAATGCATCATATGCTAAATTAAAGCATCGTATGCTTAATTAAATGCATCATATGCTTAAGTTAAAGGACAGATTTTAAAAAGTGAAAACTCAATGCCAAAAGCATGCATAAAATTATGTAAGTTTTTTTTGAAACAGACTTAATTCTCACGATATAAATATGTAAGTTATTTATGTAAATAGTTGAAAAAGGAAACTTTGAAAACCACCGAACACGACAACAACACAATTTCGAACCATTTCAAACGAAGGCGTTTATAAGGCGGTGAACGTAACGCGACTATGATACTTTCAATCTTTTGATGCTCGGTGCCTCTAAAATAACACAACCTTAACAGAAAGAATGAATTCTGCAATACTTTCTTCTTTATCATGTAACAATTTTTTCCTTGACCTGCTGGATCAGCTCAGATCGGCTCTCGGTAAGAATTTCGCATAAGCAGGTATAGAGACCTCATTCTCAAGTGATTTAAAAAAAAAACAACTGTATTAGCTGCGACGACTACTTCAGTTTAATCATAGTTGCGCTGAGAGGTTTCAACATTTGCCTCCCGTAGTCTGTAAGTACATGCTGTTTTATGATAAATAAAGTGTTGTGCTTCCATGTGATTATATCATTTCTACCCCATGTAAAGATGACTAAAGTGACCAGATGCACTTAGTGCAATAACTAAAGGCTAGGTCATGGAACGTGTGATGTCACGAAGGGTTTACTGCTTTAGATAATATACTGAAAGGATAAAGAAACGCAGGGTAACAATTGGATAGGCAGGTTCGAAAGCTCATGCTCCACGACGGTTTACACTGAGGCAGTGGAGACAAGTTTTATTCACTTTCGACACATGTTAAGGTGTATCATGACCTAATAACTCAATACACAAAGTTTCACTTTATTTGGAGAACGCGTTCTTAATATATCGGAACAAATGTTACCCTGCGTTTCTTTATCCTTTCAGTATACTTTAATCATAAAAAACTAACTTATTGTGCAATTGTGTTATTTTATTTATTACACAATATTTTCAGAATTATTTTAAACTCTTAAGATAGAAAACATTTGAAAATGTATTCGGTATGTCAAAACCATTAAACAGCTGTCAAATCTGACAGTCACAAACACTTTGAGAGATATCGCCCGATTTATATTCGAAACTGATTGAATTGACCGCAATTCATTTTTGGTTTAACTGTGTAAAAGTAAACACATGCGGAGATTTAAATAATTTCAATATATTTTGGTAAGACATCTTACATACTTTAAAACAAAAAACGAAATTCAGACTATTGCTTTTAACACATTTTTCCACAAAGGATAACAAGATTAACCGGAACTGGTTGACAAACTGTACGTGTTTAAACTCGTATGAAGGTATGTGGCCACTGATATTTTTATTCAACTCACAAACATCTCGTAATTGTATTTCTTTACCTCCATAAGTTGCTTTTATAAAATCTCGTTCGTTAGAAAAAATATTAATTTAACACACAACTCCACCGAGACTATATTGATTGACCCGCTGTGCTCATTACATCTTTCGGTGTATTTTGACTGCTATAGACTTGCACATAAAAACAAACATATTTCAGTTAAGTTTAAAGTGTAACTGAAAGGTATTTATAATTAATTAAATAAGATCATTAAATAAGAACATTTTTATATTTTGCCGTTTAAGATTGTGTTATTTAATTTATTTAAATGCTTTCGGATGTCGTGAAATTTTTAAAAAATAAAAAGTGGCATGATGTTTGAAAAGTCAGACTCATTAGATGGACTTTTTTACTTCAGGCTAGGCATAAAAATCAAAAAGTACCAAATTTTTTCCTTATTAATTGTCAAGAAAATTATAGAAAGAAATATTCCGAAATGTGTAGGAAAAGTGGAAGAATTGTACAAGAATGCTACTTATGTATTAAAATAGCAACAACAAGACGATGTCAGTACATTTTGATATGACACAGAAATGAGAATATACACTGCTGTCTAGATCCCTTTTTTTGGTTATTGTTTTTCTTATATTCAGATAAAAAAGTAAACATATTATACCTTTATAATGGTATTGCTGTTTTATTTTCAGTAACAATGACAAGTACACATAACAGGGCTGTGCTCATTCCGTCATTTATATTCGGCTTGCATTTGCCGTTATGTTTCGTTTTGGTGGTAATTTATTACAAAGTTTTAAAACCATACTACGACAAAGTTATCAGAGCAAGGGCTCTTCGGATGAATTCTGGGCTCTCGTCAGCACAAGTGGATCCCAATCGGCCGAAGACCCCATCGATGCCTGCTCCGTATACTATAGGCAAGCGCTTGATTTAGTTCTATTTAAGTTTTACTCTTACACCTATATATAATTTTAACTGTTTGCTATAATATTAATAATACTGCGTTGTGAAAAAAGTAATATATGCATATCACGAATCGCCACACTCACAAAACACAAACTCCCCACGCAGCGAAAAAGAAGAGAGGAAGAGAGAGAGCATGTTTGTTATAAGTATGTATAAGAGTATTTGAGTGAGTGGAGAGGGTTGTGAAAAATGACTGTAAAATACAATCCCCGAGGGATGAAACGATAACAGTATTGATTGAAACTACGGGAAGACGTTTAACAGCCGCAACACAGCACAGACAAAATACTGTGATTATAAAAAAGCAATATATGCATATAAGGAATCGCTTCATAACTCGCTTAAACATTATGCATATTAGCTTGATGTTTACACTAGCCTTCAAGTCACTAACACAAGTATAAATCTCATGTTTTAAGAATTTATATAGAGATTTAATAATAAGAAAAAACAGACTGAAAGTTAATTGATTATATTGTTTAATACGAAGTGATGTATATGTAAAACGATAATTAATATGTATATGTAAATTGATGCATCAAATTTACATCAAAACACATTCACAGGGGATACAACTGAGCCAATGGCCGATAACTCAGGGATTTCGAACTCGTCTGGAATATTTGTATCCAGCATGGATATACCAACAATGGTACATGTACGTCCCATGCAGCAAACAATCCCGGACGGTACTTCATCAACAACAGTAGTCGACAACAACGACTTCCAGTATACAGGAAAATCTATGTCGTCTCAAATCGAGCGCACTGTACCTAGTAGCGCGCCGCCTACTCATCAGCCGGTTAGAAAACAATCGTCTACAGATCAAGGTCAGGCACGAAGTAGGTCGTCTGCTGTTAATAACGTTGAGAGACAGATTAACCAGGACAATGATCAACGCACGGGATTCTCGGACTCGACGACAAATGAACAATAGGGCATCAGGGAGAGACGGTCTATCAATTGTGTTCTTTTAAATAATAACGGTTTGGTGAATAAAAATGTGAATACGTTAGAATCTTCTAAGCAAGGGGTCTAACCTAAAGTAAGAAGATCGATGCTTTAAGACGGCCATTTCATGGAGAGTGGTGTCAATTGGTGATAAAACAGCATTGTTTTGTTTACATCGACCACTAATTCAGTAAAGAAAGTACATTTTCTTGTATTATAGGTATTGTGTATGAGATAACCACCTAGCCGCTTGTTTCAGACATCTGCTTCTGGTCCGTTTTTGTCTGTCCATGCAGTGGTTGAAGCGTGAAAGAAGGGATAGCGACATAGGGGTCCAAACTCTGCAATGTCTGCAGACTGATTTTGGGAGCTTTAGAGAATTAGATTTCGCCTTGCTGTGTTTGCGGGGTGCGGCATACATTATTTAACACTTTAGAACGTTTCCTGTGCTAATAAGAGCCTCTGTGCTCATTTTTTTTACATTTTAGACGATTTTATGGAGAACTTTCTCACTTTAGGACAATTTCATGGAGAACCGCCTTACTTTAGGACAATTTCATGTGTCTAACCTCTCCAAAATTTATAGCTCTCCATGAAATTGTCCTAAAGTGAGACAGTTCTCCATGAAATCGTCTTAAATGTAAAAAAAATGAACACAGAGGCACAGGAAACGTTCTAAAGTGTTAAATAATGTATGCCGCACCCCGCAAACACAGCAAGGCGAAATCTAATTCTCTAAAGCTCCCAAAATCAGTCTGCAGACATTGCAGAGTTTGGACTTCTATGTCGCTATCCCTTCTTTCACGCTTCAACCACTGCATGGACAGACAAAAACGGACCAGAAGCAGATGTCTGAAACAAGCGGCTAGGTGGTTATCTCATACACAATACCTATAATACAAGAAAATGTACTTACTTTACTGAATTAGTGGTCGATGTAAACAAAACAATGCTGTTTTATCACCAATTGACACCACTCTCCATGAAATGGCCGTCTTAAAGCATCGATCTTCTTACTTTAGGTTAGACCCCTTGCTAAGATGAAACAATATTTTGCTGAAAATGATTTGGTGTTTTTAACAGAAACGTGGTCGAACGAACTTTGCAAAATTGACGTTGAAGGTTTTTCTTTATTTTGCATAGACAGAACTGATAAAAAGGTAAATAGTAAAAGAAGCTCTGGAGGAATTGCGCGTTATATAAAAGATTGTTGATGCCATTTATTACATTATTTAAAACAGATAAAGATGTCATTATTTGGTTAAAATTACAGGAAATATTTTTGGTAATACCGATGATATATATCTTTGTTTATGTTATTGTGTGCCAGAAGGTAGCTCCAGAGAAACGCACATAGATACATATATTTTTGATAGAATTGTGGAGCATGTGGTTGAAATTAGCAATATTACGCATGATAAATGCTCATTTATTACTTTAGGAGATATGAATAGCAGAATAGGGCAGCTAAATGATTTTGTTGATGACGACATTTTAAATGGTAATAATGATATTTTCCCAGATGATTATGAATCTGATGTTATTATTTTTGCGCGGTCATCGAGAGATTATCAAACAAACAAGTACGGTACGCTTTTTCTGGACTTTTTGCGCCAAACAGGGCTTAGAATATTAAATGGGCGGATAGGATTAGATTCAGGGGTTGGAAAATTTACTTACGTAAGCTCACGAGGATGTAGTGTGATAGATTATGTTATTGCTAGTGTAAACTTAATACCCAGCTTTAGTTCTTTTGCGGATCCAAATATTTTATCAGATCATTGTGCGGTTAAGTTTGGTTTATTATTACATGATAAGAGTTTAGTTGAAAATAATTATAATATTACATGAAAATTGTGAAAAATTTCGGCTAAATATTTGAGGGAAAATGAGAATACTGATGAGTATTGTCGTAATATATCCTGTGACGATTTCCGTAACTCACTGAATAATTTATCTATTGTTCTAGAAAATTCAACGAGTAATCATGACATAGACGATAATTTAAGTCACTTCGTGCAATTGTTAGATGAAATTTGTTCACCGTTGTTTAAGCATAATCTACGACAGTTTAATTTCAATGATAATGTTAAACACCAGTCATCGCAAAAGTGGTTCGACGACGAATGTAAAATTAAAAGAAATCTATTTTACACCAATTTTAAATATGTATAGAAATGAAAAATCAACTATAAATAGTCTAAGAACAAATATGAGTAAATCCAGGTCTGATTACAAAACGTCATGAATTTAGAAAACAAAGTACAAATAAGCTGTTAAATATGGGATTGCAAAATGCTAAATAATATTGGAAAATGTTAAAAGATATTTCTCACATACGTTACCCTAGGACATTAAGTGCTAACAATTTTGCAAGATACTTTAATGCTATAAACAATCCTGACGATCGTTTCTTTCAGGTAGATGATGATGTGACTTATTTTAACGACCGATTTTTAAATAATGAATTTTCCATCATGTTTCATGAATTGGATGATGCTATTTCTGACGATGAGATTTTTAAAGCTATACAACAGTTAAAAAATGGATTGATTGGTGGACCTGATTTATTATTAAATGAGATATTTAAATACGGGGCAGAGGTTTTGACCCCTTACATTCGTTGTTTATTTCAAACGTGTTTTAATAAGGGGTATTTCCCTCAGGCACGAACAGAGGGATTTATTGTTACATAAGGGGGGCAATCTAGGAGAGGTTAGCAATTATAGGGGTATTACATTATTCAGTGCTTTTGGAAAATGATTTACCAAAGTTCTAAACAACAGGCTGAATTATTGGGCGGAAAATTATAGTGTTTATGTTGAGGCACAGGCCGGGTTTCGATCAAATATGGGAACAATAGATAATATTTATATTCTAAATTCGATTATTTCACACTGTTTTAATAGAAATGAAGTTCTCTACTGTGCATTTGTTGTTTTTTAGAAAGCATTTGATTTTGTTGTTAGGTATATTCTGTGGTTTAAATTAATCAAATATGAAGTTCGAAGAAAAATATTTAATGTTATTAAATCAATGTATAACAATGTTAAATCAAAAGTGAAATTTATGAATGAAGTCAGTGAATGTTTTAGTATGTGATTTAGGTGTAAGACAAGGGGAGTGTTTGTCTCCTTTTTTATTTAGCATGTATTTAAACGATTTAGAAGAAACCCTGAGGTTAAATGGGGTTGATGGTATTGATATAGGTACACTGAAGATGTATACTTTTATATGCTGACGACATTGTTTTATTTGCTAATAGTGCAAAAGACTTGCAGAAATCAAGAAATGTTTTAGCCGATTACTGTTTAAGGTGGAAACTTGTTGTTAACACAGAAACAAAAATATGATATTGAGAAAGGCAGGTAACCTACGTCAAAATCTCAGATTTTTCTATAACGGAACTCAAATCGAAATTGTTAAAAATATAATTATTTGGGTGTAATGTTTACATCAGGTGGAGCCTTTAACGTGCACGATAAAATGGCTTCTGGACAAACGTTAAAGGCAATTTTAAAGCTAAATAAATATTTGTACAAATTCACAGATATATTACCAAAACAAAGACTTGATCTTTTTGACAAAATGATTTCACCAATTATAAGCTATGCATCTGAAGTAATATTTTTTTATTCAGACTAGCAACACTGAACGTATACGTCTACAATTCTGTAAACGTTTATTAGGAGTGAAAATTTAATTAGCACCCCAAATAATTTTATTTACGGTGAAACTGGTCGATTACCCTTTAAAGTGTTATTGCAAATTAACATTATAAAATACTGGCTTAGGATTTGCGGGAGTAGAGATATTAAATATGCAAAATTAATATATAAAAGCCAAGTCGATGATATTATGAAAATACATATTGTAAATAATTGGGCATTAAATTTTAAAAATTTACTTTCACGCTTAGGGTTTTACGAAGTCTGGTTAATTCAGGGTGAAGGGGATGAAAAGCTTTTCTTATTAGAATTCAAACAAAGAGTGAAAGACATTTTTTTTTCAAAATTGGCAAGAACAATTAGATGACTCGTCTAGAGCATTGTTATACAAAGAAATTGCAACATTTGAGCATAAACTATATTTGAACATTATTGAAATACAAAAATACCGTAGATCTTTAACAGTATTAAGAACTTGTTCCCACAGACTAGAAATTGAAACAGGACGATGGCATAAACCTCATAGTATTCCATTAGATGAAAGATTATGTAGATTTTGTAATAAGCTAGAGGACGAGTTTCATTTTGTAATTGAATGCCCTTTATACGCGGAATTAAGAAAACAATATATTAAATCATATTTCTGGAAAAGACCAAATTTTAAAAAGTTAACAGAGCTAATTAATTCAGAGAATGTAAAGATCGTAAAAAGTATTGTTACCTTTGTTTTTAAAGCCTTTGAGAGGAGAGAATATTTATTAAACTATTTATAACTTAAGGCATATCTCTCTGATAATTACATATTGCATGTTGTTTTGTTTGTTTGTGCTGTTTATACTGTCTCTTCCGCATTTAAAATGTGGGTGGCATTTGCATATATTTTACTATTTATGTCTGTATGTCTTACCATGTCATACTGTTTATTGATTGTGTTTTTTGTTTATATGTTCATGGGCCTTATTGGCTTATTACATAATAAAGATATCCATCTATATATGTAATGTGTGTAAAAACACAATAACTTAAAGTGTCAAATAAATACATGTAACGCTTTTAGGCACAGTGCAGTTACCAATATTCTACCAATGTACAGCTATATATCAAAACTGCAATAGTCTAAGAATGTTTTTTTCACGATATGCTTATTTCAATGTTGGGCATTGCTTTAATGATCAACAAAACTGCAAAAACTATCTGGTCGTGTAAGACTTGACTTACTTAATTAAAATAATAAATTTATGGTATAGTCTTTTCTAATATTCTGCGTGCTACACTTCTTGAAAATCTTTTAATTATTTTGAATATTGTTTGAAGAGAGCACGACAAGTATGAACATATTGCCGGCTCGCTTTAAAAGTGCATGTTCATGGGCGATTGTTGTAACGGATATCACTCTCCACCCCAAGCCGCATAATCCCCGGGTTGAGAGCAACTCAATAGTTACACCCGGCCGATAAATCTCACAATGTCGATGGTTTGCATATAGCGGTAAATATTGAACGTTCAATGCGGTAGTTTCAGATTAATACTATTTCATGTTTAGAGGTGTTATGCTTCCTGATACAATTGAGTTTTCCCTAAGAGAAAGAATGGGCGGAACTGAACACAATATTATTATTATTATTACAGGAGACCTGAGAATAGAATATAAATCCATGATGATTGTAATTGAAATATATACCCTTCAGTAGAAATAAAAGCCGATCGTGTTTGCTTATTTCAGCGTATTATTATAAACAACTAAATTTGGATTGATCATCAGAAAGTCAGCATTCGCTATCAATGTTCACTCTTGTTTTGCAACTGGCTGCCATTTTGGAAGACCTACTTTTCTACTGGCAAGGGAAGCAACTCTATATTATCGTGTCGATAGACCGTCGCTAATTACGGAAGCAAAAATCGATCTAAACATAATAAAAATGACTAACTTGTAAATCCAAAGACCAGTCTTAGCATGAATGCATTTTTAACAATTTTCTCAGACGAAATCAGTTTTAGGTGGCTAAAAATTTAATATTATCCCATAAGATAATGCCAGTTAAATGACTGTAAAACTTTTTAGGGGCATATATTGTAAATTGACTCAAAAGTTTGTAAACAGCTTTATTAAAGGAAAGTGAGTGTTTTATAACTGTTTTGCAATGTATATGGGCTCAAAAATGTTAACTGATAAGGACAAAAAGAAAAATTCAACATTAATTCATTTGTTTAACCAGGCTGTCAATTGTATAATAGACATTGCAAAACTGGCAAAAGGTATCCTTATTTGCTTCCGTAGATTAAACGAAGTCGTCTAGCCTCGTTTTAGAAATAGGACAAATATCACATGATTGATTATGTCATAAGATTTGCAGACGATTTGTTGATGAAATTTCGAATGAAAATTATGGATTTTTAACAATGTTTTACTAGTTTTAGTAAGGTAGGGGTTGACAAAATATTAAGACTAAGCGATGTTTTTGATGTTGATGCAAAAAGTAAGTATGTACAGCTGTTTTATGCATGATAACTTAAAATATTCTTGCTGGAAATCATGGTTTCGGTTGACATTTGACATTCGGAACCACGTGTGTAGGTGGCGTCGTCGTCCTACAATTACGTAAAATCTGGATACCGCAATAATAGTGAGCCCGCGATAATAGCGATACCGAGTATAACAACTGTGTGTATGTCAATATCAAAGCATTCGGAAGGTCTTTGTCAATAGTTATAGTATATAGGCTTTTCCTGAATATTTCTCTATTGTGAAATATTGAATGTCACGTCCTGTTACCATATACGGCACTCTTCGCTAAGCAATGTCCTGTGCTGGTGATTGGAGCTCTTCCTTTATGTCACAAGGTTTGTTCGTTGGTTATTTAAGTTAATGGGATATAATATATAATTATATTAAAACAACAGACGTTCGAATTACTGGATCCAGGAAAGGATTCATGTTCGTGGTAGTGGGTAATATGAACACCCAAACACGAACATACACCGATACCAATAATTATTGGCATGAATTTTTTAAAATAACATTTTCATTTAAGAGTAGAGGAGCTTTGTCATTGTTGTATATGATATAAAAGTTTATAAAAATAAAAATAATTGTGTGGCATCCTACCATCCTACTGGAGTAAAAAGTCTATAAAGATCAGAAAAGTCAAGATAACAGAAGAGGCCGACTTCTTCAAATTGCTCGTATACAAGTTATGGTCACCGAAGGACGTCGGAATAGGAAAAGATGCAACAGCAGTAGGGAACAACAAGTTTATCAAGATAACTAATGATAGTGTCTCTAGCTGGGAGCGAACCCGGACCGTCACGGCGACAGCGCCTAGCCATGCAATTCCTGCGACGTAAACAACTGAGCTAACCGGGGCAACGCCAAAAAACGTTGATCGGATAGCCCTGATATACGTAACAATCACTGCATGACATCGGTAACGGGTTAATTTACTGATAACAGTACTGAGGTTCAACGAGTTGAGACATTCCATTGTTCCTGCAGTATGACCAACGAAGACAAAAGTTAGATGTAAAGGAAAACAAAGTCAAGTGTTATAACGATTTAAAAGAGCTGTCTTCCATAGAAGTTAGAACTACCGAACTTATTGATCGTCTATCAGAGCTTGCCAGCTCACCTCTGGCAATGGAAATAAACCACGACATCAACGAGCATTTCCTGTTCCACGGTACACTACCACGTACTGTCAAGTCCATTACTCGAACAGGACTTAGCGCATATTATGCTTGCCCTGCTCCATTCGGAAAAAGAGTTTACACAGCAGAAGTTCCTACAAAATCAGACCAATACACAGGTACTGAGCTTAGCAGAAAGGGAAATGTCCGGATTATCCACACAATTAAAGATTAGAGAATACATACGATAAGTGACAATTTAGTTAGTCACAACGCGCTTAACAAAGCTCGGGGATTTGAAATTGATTTAATTGTAATATAATTTGTAATTTTTACTGAACATAGAACAATTCTATTTACAATAAAATTAAAACAGGTTGTGCTTCGGTAGCACGATTTATTAAATAATATTATATTTAATATATTATATATTAATTCATTTACAATTCGATACTGAATAGTATTTTGTTTAATTTAGTTTCATCAATTCTTCCTCCGTAACATTCCTCTATAAACCTATTCCACTGTGTAATTTAATTATTAATTATTTAAATCTTTATCTAGGGAAAAGGCAAGGTCAATTTGTACCCACTTTTTTGCTTGACAACGCTATTGACTTGTATGTGTATTAGAGCTATATGTATGTGTACTTTTGCATGCAACATTTTCGAGTTGATGGGTGGGTTCGAGCTATTTCACCAAGATAACTTAACCTTGTTTGTTTATATCAGAGCCTGTTGGAGGCAAGTATGACATTGGTTCACCCTAGAACCTCGTTGTAAACCCATTGTGCCAAATTATTTTGCCACTGACCGTTTCAAGCAGTAACCACTCGAGTTCTTTTTTTTTGTTATTGTTTGTGGTGTCCATTTTGAAATTGATCATTCTATTACCCATGTTCCCTTTTCCTCTCTACTTGTTGGTTGTGTAGGGTGGCTGTGTCTTCTGGATTTGGCCATTCCTGATATGCATGTTTCACTTTTTGTTAGATGAACCAGGTTTTCCAGTCCGGAATAAAGACAAAAAGCTGTTTCTGTGTAGAGTATGTCTAGGCGAGCTTTACATCAGTGACGAACCCGCAAAGAACTTGAAATCCCCACCGTGTAGAAAGTGCTACAAACATGCCTGTCAGGATCACACGTTTACATTTGATTCGGCAGTTGGAGATATACCCGGGTATAGATTCCGGGAATTTATAGTGTACAGGGATTACAGGGTGTATCCGGAATATATAATTACTTACGACAGGGTTGCAGATGATGCAGAGATGCGCAAATTTACCCAGAACTAACCAGCTGCTGAACAATGATTCGTAAGCCAAACGGTGGTGGCATCCTTAAAGTTATTATATTTTTAAAACAAAAAGTGTAATTATTAAAGTATAGAGACGACCAAAAAGACTTTCTGTTTCTAAGTCTCATATTGGTTTATAGCAGTGTATTACATATTTGGTCAAATTCATGTTGGATGTTTGGAGCTCTATAGTTGGAAAACAACCGTATCTAATATACGCTGTATGTATAAGTCCTGAAAAATCACCATCTTTGAACCACTGTATTGCATTGAGCCAAAAACAAACCCGCTGTGGTCCTGGATGTTGGCGAGCCAGAGGACCTTTTACTTTGACCAATTCTAGTCGGGTGAATATTTTATGCAATAATTGCTCTCTTCGCGAATTGCTTCATAGCTAACTTTTAGGATGATTGTTGAATGTTTCTAATGTTCATTGTCTTGGGATTGATAGTTAATAATAATTAAGTCATTGTCTCTTTTGAGGTTAATACTGGTTTGCTGAAATGCAACATTTATCTTTTTGACAATCAGAAAGTTCGCAATTTTTCAATGGATGCATTTGTGTTATAGAAGGCGGTCGCAATATAAAGCTTGCCAAAATGTTTTTATTGACGGCAGCATCTGAGGACAGTTTCCCGTGAACTAAAATGAAATATCTTACGAAGATGTTTATACATGTACTTTTAGCTTTAAAAACAAATTACTTTGTAATAAGCTATTTTAACGATTGAGAATCAATAAAAGTATGTTTGCTATCAAATAAATGTTTAAGTGTTCTGAAATGCATAATGATTAAAATAGATGAAAAGGGAACTTTGAAAGCCACGACAAATATAATAATACTGCAGGCTCGGTTTGATTGAGCCTGTTCATGGGCAGTAATGGGAATGCTTATTACTGCCCACGCCGCCTAGCCCCGGTTTGAGCGCAACTCAGTAATTACACCATTAAATAGTACAATTTCGATCCATCCCAAACGATGGTATGCATATGGCGGTGAACATGGAACCTTCAATGAGGTATTTTCAGATTAATACCATTCCATGTTCAGCGGCGTATGGTCCCCAGATAAAAGAATGGGTTTGCCCTAAACGAGAAAACAATGGGCGGAACTAAACAGAATAGAATTTTGACAGGGGATCTTAGAATATAAATCCTGCATATCACAGACTACGCCAAAGGCAAAATTTAAAAAGCATGAAGTATACCCTTGGGGGTGATTGGACAATATCCAAATCGACATTGGCTGGGATATTGGAACCACCTATCTATAAACTGGCCGAAATATTAAAACAAAAGGAATTTTAGAAGTACTATAAACATAGTACATAAATATCGTGCTCAACGACCTTCAAAGGACGTAACTGATAACAGCACTGATTGAATGTACGGGGAGATAATGAGATATAAGAGATAATGAGATTAAGAGATAATGAGCACAAGCTAAGAACGGTAAATAGTTGAGTCTCTATTTGGTTTCGAAGGCTGTGACGTTTAAACATAGGACTTGTATGTCGTTTAAGAGGGTTTTGATTTTTTAAATATCGACAACCTGCATGAAGAGGAATTCTTTCTAAATAGGTGTTTCAATCGCAAACATGTTCAACGTTTACCTTTAATAATTTACTGCCTGTAGTATTCGAGCTTACTAACGAGTAAGCCCAGGTAAAGCTTAATTATTTCCTAACTCTGTGATCAATGGCGCCGAGCATTATAACATGACAACATTGTAATTTTCAAAGTTACATTAGTTTGACTGCTTCCAACATTATAGAGTATACACTTAACAACTTTTCTAAGTATACACCTGCGTACTAGGTCATTACTGGCTTGATAATTGAGCTATTGCTATAAAAATTTCAATAAAACATACAAGTAATACTTACTGATTTATTAATAAAACATTCTTCAAAATGACAGACAAATGACTACACACAATCATTTAGAATACTGACACCCACGGAAAACAAATTCACAATACATGTACCAGTTATTATTCAATATGTTTTATTGAAAGTTGTGGAGCAATAATTCAGTTTTCAAGCCAGTAATACCCCAGTACGCAGGTGTATACTTAGAAAAGTTGTTAAGTGTATAATCTACATACATTATACATGTACATTGATGGTAAATATTTCGCGTTGCATATTAATTCTAAATGAGGGGGTACATGTGTACGAAGCCCTTATATATGTAACTTAGCCCAGTGTTAGCGATTGGCCCAAGATTTGAAACCACCACCTCTATCGCTCTTTCCATCCGTATCCACAAGGTATCGGTGATATTTTTTACGGCATTTTCAAAATTTTCTTTTTGCTTTTATGACAATTTTATATTTGATCTTCTATTATGTTGAACACCGGACCACCTGGCGAACCTACCAAACAGTGGTTAGAACACGTTTAACTGTACTCTTGGAATATTCAGGAGATGATATTCTACTCAAAGTTTACTAAGTACAATGTTAACCTCACATTATTGTGAAGTCTGCACTATGCATAGTTAAGTGATGTATCGCAAACCCTAGAGAACACATAACTTTGAATAAGTCGTGCAAAGTTGGTAACCCTGTATTTAAGTAGTGTTTACTCTGCACAAATGTACCCAACATTATAGGAAATGCCACAGGCCTCAATTTCACTTGAAATACTAAACGTTTAGGACTGAAATATGGCTAATGCGAATGTTCGAAAGAATTTATCGGATTCAGATATGGATAGTTATTTTTAGGCAGTTTGTTCTTCAAATATCAAAATACCTATTTTTAACATCACCCAATTCGAATTCTAAATAAAGAACAAAAACACATTGCAAAAACAAGAAATAAAACCAGTAAATTGCTTACTGCAAACGATATGTACAAATAATTTTTGGTACTTAGCAAACTTTGAGTAGTAAATAACGTAAGGCAACAGCATAACAAAACGTCTTGACAAACGTGTGTGTACAGCTTCAGACAGTCATCATCTGTCAGTAATGAAATGATACTCGTACTGACACCGGAATGGAGCATACAAAATAAACTACAAAAAATTTTGTATTTTTAATATATATTTTTTTCTGTACTCGTATTAACATGTACCATTTACATATGATACATCCGGATACGTGCAGCAAAGCTGAAGTCCAAAACAAAATACAAATTCTCAAAGGTCATTTGACGTGCAGCGATTACTTAAACTGTTAATAATTTTCAAGCATAGGACATTCTGTTTAACAGAACGTGAAATAGTCGTGATTCGTGTTTGGTTATCATACACTTTGTACACAAAGTGTTTTGATCCGGACTCTACTTTTTTCAAGTCACATTTTTGGGCAAATGCAATTAACTTGTTTGCATTACATTCCCTTGGATAACTTAAGCTAAGGTCGAAATCTAACTCAAACTCTAGCTCGTCTGGCTGAGAATCACGTGCGATGATGATGTTTAAATAGTTTCCATCGGTAAAAGGGAGATTAAAAAAGTGGTGTTTCAAAACGGTACTTACGATTGTTCTGGATATAATATACGAAAAAATCTGTTTGCTTTTGATAATTTGTGTGAGAAAAAAAAGTAGCTTTAAAATGAACATTTTAGATTATACTTTTCCTTTTTTTCCACACAAACAAACTAATGTAAACTAAAATGATAGTGAAATAAATCCAATCTTAAATGCATGAATTCAGAGAGCGTTTGTGGATGAATTCAAACCAGGCAAAAATAAAATTCCGAAGAAAAATACAACATACCGTAGGAGAACTTTACTTCATCAAGGGATAATTGACAAGACACGTGCTTTGTGAATCTCAAGAGACATTCACTTAAAAACCACTGTATGGAATTACTGAGTGAAATAGATTCACCCCGAACTGACTGCACATAAAGTTATTGAACATCGTCTTCTTCTCCTTTATTCTACAATTGAAATAGTATGTTTTAATACCAGTTGTGTTTGTAATGCTTACAATTAGTTAGAAAATACCGATATATGTACTAGCAAATGACAATAACAAAATTTAATGTTTAATATAGTTTTGATATAACAGAAATCCATACATGCATTGGAAAGATTATTGTTATTAGTGTGTATATCCTTTGTCTACATCTGAAAAGTCTGTAGTGATAAATGTCCAGTAAAATTGTTGATGAAACAGATAAAAAGGGAAATTTGAAGACCGTCGACCACAACAAATATGAAAATATTGCAGTCTCGGTTTGATTGAGCCTGTTCATGGGCAGTAATAGAAATGCATACTCCTGCCCACGCCGCCCAGCACCGGGTTGAGCGTAACTCAATATTTACACCAATAAACAGTACAATTTTGACCATCCCAAACGATGGTGTGCATATCGTCGGTTGGAAGCCAGAAGGAGCTATCAGCTTTCTTATTTCAATTGCTGATAGCCCCTTCTGGTTTTCAATTGACGAATTATGGCGGTGAACATGGAACCTTCAATGCGGTATTTTCATGTTAATACCATTCCATGTTCAGCGGCGTATAGTCCCCAGATAAAAGAATGGGTTTGCCCTAAACGTGAAAACAAACCTAATAGAATAGAATTTTGACAGGGGATCTTAGAATATAGATCTTGCATATCATAGACAACGCCAAAGGCAAATTTAAAAAGCAGGAAGTATATCCTTGGGAGTGATTGTACAATATCCGAATTAGTATCAACTGGAAAATTGAAACTACTCATCTCAAAACTGGCCGAACTATTAAAACAAAGGTAATTTTAGAAGTACGGTTAACAAAGTACATGAGTGTCGTGCACATGGAGCATTGATTAAATATAGGGGGAGACTTTTTCGACAAATAGATGTCGAATCTAAGACACCATGTATATGACATCATACGTAATAACGAATTTAGAGTGAAAAACGACATTGCAAATGCGATATATGACATTAAAATGAACACATCAAAATGTACAAGTGCAAATGGAGAGATTACAAAAAGCTCGTCGCAATTAAATGAAAACACGTGTCCCGAGGACACGCGAAGATCTGAAAAGAAATATGAACATAATAGTGACGTAACGACCCTCTAAAACAACATCGTGACAACACCTGCTTAAGACTGTGAAACATTACCCGTTAAAGAGATGCCAACATATGCAGATATTGTGAAAAGCGGGTTACCAAAAGTTACAGATAGATTAGAAGTAAACCCAGAGACAAATCAACACAAAACACACAATCTCTCTCTGGATCGGAAAAGAGCCCTTTAAAGAGGCAGGATCCCATATCAAAGAAATGGTATAGAAACAATCACAAGGAAAATGACGGACTATCTACAAGCAACACCATCAACCACCCTATCGTAAAGGAGACAAGACAGTTAGAAAACCCCAAAACTGAGACACCAAAACAACATATTAAAACAATAATCACACAGCAAAACCTAATAGTAGGTACCTATCAAAAATGAACTCAAACCATTAACTTGGAATGATAGAGGTGTTATGTCATCCGCGGCATCATTAGGTTATGTATTAAACGAAAAAGACGTTTATTTTGCCTTTATTACAGAACACAAGCTGTTTCAGCATTCACAAGGTTTTTATCTACAGTTAATGAAAATTATAATGACTTTACTTTGTGTGATCAAAATGTTGACATATATCATTGAAATGTGGTAAAAGTGGTGTCTCTATACTTTAGAAAACGGATCTTTCATTTTCTGTTAAGAAACTGGAAGAAATTTCCGATGAGAGAATTTCAGGTATAGAAATATTTTGCAAAGACAATGTAATTATTTACGCATTTTTGTATACTTACCATCAGTTAATTATCCATTAGATCTTTATGTTGAATACTTGGTTACGCTTCAAGCAATCATTGATACTTACGCAGATTTTGGAATTGTCATCCTTCTTGGGGACATGAATGCAGAAATATTACAAAATCAGTTGAAGTCAGCGGTCAATAGAGACTCTACCTTTACAAAGTTCCTAATTGATAACAACATGTTTTCACTTGCCCTTTCGCATTTTCGCCAAGGTCCGGCTTACACATTTAAAGCTATGGAAAAAATGCTAGATCATATAATTATGCACGCCTATGACATAGAACTTGTATCGCTCTTTTAGATCTTGTCTGATGATATTTTTGAAGTATCCGATCATCTTCCAGTTTTAACCGTGATAAAAATTCCAATCACAATGATCAATATTTTTAGTAATCGGAACAATTACGCTTGGAATAAATTAAACGAAACACATATCGAAAATTATCAAAACAGTCTAACGTCGCGGTTAAAAAATATCGATAATAGTGATGTTGATACAATGTATGACGAAATAGTCGAAATCATAACTGAAGCCATCAATGAATCATTACCAATGTCAAAATACAACAAACATGATAACACTTATTGGACGAAAGACGTAAAAGACGCACACACTAAGCAACGAGCCGCGAGAAGGGCGTGAATAGATAAAGGGCGTCCGCTTGGACCGCAACATGATACATTTATTCAATACAAACGCGCAAAAAGATATTTTACTAATACACAATCAAATGCCATATCGGATATCGAAACCACTTTTCTGAAACAGCTCAATGAAGCTGCGAAGTGTGATACTAAACTATTTTGGAATATGATAGAAACGAAAAAAGGCCGAAAAACTCTAACATGTACTCAAATAGAAAGCAGTAAAGGGATCACGAGAGACCCTATAAGTAGATATAAAATGGGGTTTCGAGGCCACCCCCTGAGGCCATTTTAAACAATAGCACAGCACAAGTAGGACAATAGCACATCAAAAACGGGACAATAGCACAGCTCGCGGACGGACAATAGGGGGATTAACACATCATTTTTATATTTAACGACCGGGTGAACAATAATTTAAATGGAATCATTTAAAATAATTTATATTAAATAAAACTCATTTGAAAATGAATTATTATTATTATTATTATTATTATTATCATTAATTATTATTATTATTTTAGCAGATATATGCGATAACAATAAAAGGATTCACATTTATTTACAACAAAACCTCATCGAAGTGAGTATTACAAAAAACTCACTGAAGTGAGCTTTATTCACTCTTTCCCGTTAAATTAATGAAATGGTTTCTTCTTATTAACGATTTAATCCAGTTCATTCATTGTGCACAGGGGTGTTTTTCAGAAATTAATTAACTGAATCCTGAACTGTGTGTAGACCCAGAGCAGATGCAAACATTCGGATCAGCTTATCTTATTATTATTATTATTTAAGCAGATATATGCGATAACGATTAAAGGATTCACATTTATTTACAACAAAAACTCATCGAAGTGAGTATTACAAAAACTCATTAAAGTGAGCTTTATTCCATGTTACCCGTTAAATTTATTAAAAGATTCGTTTTCACTACGTTATTCACATATTTAACATGTTTAGTATTTAATTTAACAATGTTAATAATAAATATTTGTGACTGACGCTTGAAGAATCAGTATGTTATTCAACTATTTAAGGTGCCACAATATTCAGTATGTGTGTGAGAGCGAGGCGTTTTCCGGAGCCGGAGCCTGAGCAAGAGCAAGGATTATGACGTAATACTTAATCCTGTGAAGTGTTTGTTAAGTGGATTGATGCAATAATTAAGTAATTATTAATCCTGTCGGGTATGATTATTCCTTGTCTAGTGGATTTTGACACTAATTAAGTGGATAGTTAATCCTGTCCGGTATGATCAATCCCAGTGAAGTGCTTGTTAAGGCAATAATTAAGTGGATAGTTAATCCTGTCTGGTATGATTAATCTTTGTCAAGTGGATTTTGACACTAATTAAGTGGATAGTTAATCCTGTCTGGTATATTTAATTTCAATGAAGTAGGTGTTACGTCTAATAAAGTGCATCACAAGTATGTGTAAACATGATAAGTTTTTATGTACTCGCATTTTTTTTCACTAAAATATCGCAATAGCGACGCCCTTTTAGCATCTTTAGCGAATGAAAACTTAGGATTCATTGTCATGACAACATATTTTATTTGGGTTAAATACTCTTGTTTTGTAACTTTAAAGACATTGCTACAGAAGACATCTATGTGCTTACAACAGCAATTATTATAAATAACTAACTTAAAAGTGAAAAAGACGTCGTGTTTGTTAAAGTAAATTTGGAATTTGGAAAGAACTTGTGCACGAATATATTGAAGGTATGTATAGTATTTTATTTCAAATATTTCCAATTTATTTATTTATCATTTGCATCTACTCCAAAACAGAAATGATTAAATTCTTTTTATCAATATAATCAATGATAGAGACATTTGTTAAAGTGTGCATGCATAACATAAGTTTAAAATTGCAAATATTACAGGGATTTTAGCTTTAGTTTTTTTATTTTTATTTTGTAGAAAGAAAAGTGGAATGTCAAATGTGTGAGGTTTGCTGAAGAAAAATTGGAATTAATATTGAAAGTACACGAATATATTGAAGGTATGTATAGTATTTTTATTTAAAATATTTTTTTTTGATTTACTAGTTTAACATTTGCATCTACTCCAAAACAGAAATGATTAATTCCTTACATCAATCGAAGATAAAGATTGATAAAATGTGCGTGCTTGAAATTAGTTTAAAATTGCAGATATTACAGAGAATTAAGCTTTAATTTTCTTATTTATTTTGTAGAAAGAAAAATGGAATGCCAAACATGCGGAAAGTGTTTTGCTAATGCTTGGAGCCGGGACAGGCACTTTTCTTCTGTACATAATGATGAGAAATTTACCTGTGACATATGCGGCAAATCTTTCACACTAAAGGCAAGCATAAAAAGACACCAAAAAACAGCTTGTAAAAAGCAAAGCCAAAAACAACAGAATCATCATCAGCAGCAGCAGCAGATGCAACAAACGCAACAGCAAAATAACCATCAGCAACAACAGCAACATAATCATCAGCAGCAACAATATCTTCAACAGCAACACCTTCAGCATCAACAACAATATCATCAGCAGCTGCAACAATATCAGCAGCAACAACAACAGCAACACCTTCAGCATCAACAACAATATCATCAGCAGCTGCAACAATATCAGCAGCAACAACGACAGCAACACGAACAACAACAACAACCAGAACAACAACAACAGCAGCAGCAGCAACAACAACAACAACAAGAACAACAACAACAGGACCAACAACAACAACAACAACAACAACGGCAACATGAACAAGAACAACAACAACAAGAACAAGAAGAACAACAACAACAACAACAGGACCAACAACAACAACAACCAGAACAAGCAGAACACCACAGAACAACTGAGCAAATTGCTATTAACAATGGACTTCGAACTGTTACCATTTTTCCCAATGACATAGATAAGTATGATTTACTTATATTTTTTGCGAGCACTAAAAACGAAATTATTGAAATTATTAGGAATGATTTAAATATAAAAAGAGGTGTCAAATTCAATCTTAATGTTCAAGTGAAATTTTATAAAGAAAAAGACGGTAGAAGAATTTATTCTTCGCCGCATTTTAGATCTAAAAATCAAATTGTTCTCCCTCATGATACGGAAATTGATTTGTCAGAAGCTCACCAGAAAATCTTTCAGTCTTTCGAAGCTTTCGTGCGTGAGGGGTCGGGGTGGATTCTCGATGAAATTTTGAAAATGGATGTTAATATTGCGCGCTACGTTCCTTTACAGGGACGTAGCTACATCCCGACTCCTCCCGCGTTGAGACAGAAAAATTGTCTAATCAATGTACAAAACAAAGATAATAAGTGCTTTTTATGGGCAGTTTTATCGGCCTTAAAAAGATTTGATCAACACTCGTACAGAGTTTCCAAGTACACGCAATTTGAAGGGGAGTTGAATATGACCGGGATCTCGTATCCCGTTCAGATTCAACAAATATCAAAATTTGAAATGCAGAATGACATCTCCATCAATCTGTATGGATATGATGAAGGTGAAGTATTTCCATTGCGCATTTCAAATGTTGATTATCCCACGAAAATTGACTTGTTGCTCTTGCGGGATGGTGACAAATCTCATTATGTTTGGATAAAGAACTTGAGCCGATTTCTCAGTCATTTAACCAATCATAAAGAAAAGGCATATTACTGTCCATACTGTCTTCATCGTTTCAGTAAAAATTCTCTGTTAAATGAACATGTTGTTTTGTGTAAAAAACACGAAGCTCAAAAAATAGAAATGCCCGATGAAAAGAGCGACATCTTGTGTTTCAAACAATTTAAATATCAATTGAAAAAACCATTTAGAATTTATGCCGATTTCGAGTGTTTTCTCGAGCCAATGGAAAACTCTGATGCGAATACTTCTGCATCAACCCTCACGCACAGGCACGTGCCTTCCGGTTTTTGTTATATGGTGGTAAGTGAAGAGGAAGATTACTGTAAACCCCCGGTGGTTTACAGTGGTCCGGATGTCATAAAGCATTTCATCGAGTGTCTCATGGCCGAGAGCGAGGAGATCGAAGAGATCCTGAGCACACCCGCTGAAATGATTTATGATGATCAAGCCCAACAAGATTTTCGAGGTGCCACTTACTGCCATATATGCGAAAAGCCGTTAGGTGTTGACCGTGTGCGTGATCACTGTCATCTAACGGGGCGATTCCGCGGTGCCGCCCACTCCTACTGCAATCTGCAATACAAAATATGTAAAACAGTCCCAGTCATATTTCACAATGGAAAGAACTATGACTCCCACTTCATCATCCGAGAGTTAGGACAGTTTGAAGAAAAGAACATCTCTTGCATTCCCAACAACATGGAGAAATACATCTCCTTCACGGTCAACAATCTCGTGTTCTTAGACTCGGTTCAGTTTATGAACGCTTCTTTGGATACATTGGTCACAAATTTAAGCAACAGTGGAGGGCTGTCACGGTTTAAGCACCTGGTCAAACACACTGAAGAAGGTAAGGCGAGCTTGCTTTTACGCAAGGGCGTCTTTTGTTACGAGTACATGACAGGCCCCGAGAAGATGCTCATGAAAAACTTGCCTCCTAGAGAAGCGTTTTATAGTTCTCTGACAGAGGAAACTGTGTCGGAAGAGGACTATCAATATGCTCAGGAGATATGGCGGGCTTTTGATGTGCAAACTCTCGGGGAATATCATGACCTCTACCTCAAGTGTGATACGCTCCTGTTGGCGGATGTTTTTGATGCCTTCAGAGAGATTTGCTTTACCAATTACGGCCTCGACTGTCTACATTTCATCACTTTACCTTCCATGTCGTGGCAAGCTTGTTTGAAAATGACTGGGGTTCAATTGGAACTTCTCACGGACCCCACCATGTATAACTTTTGCGAAGATATGATGAGAGGCGGAATAAGCTCCATCAATCTTCGTCACTGTCAAGCCAATAACAAGTACATGCCCGACTATGACCCCGAAAAAGAAGACAGTTTCATTGTCTACCTCGACGCTAACAATCTGTACGGGTATGCCATGTCCGAGCCCCTGCCCGTGGGCGATTTCCAATGGTTAACCGAGGAACAGGTTAAACACTTTGATTTAAGTCGAATAGCTAATTACACAGAGACAGGCTTTATCCTCGACGTCGACCTGGCCTATCCCCCTGAAATCCATGATGCCCACAACTCCTACCCCTTATGCCCCGAAAGATTGACAGTGAATGATTCCATGCTGTCCGACTATTCGAAGACTCTTTATCAATCGTTGTTTCCCGAAAAGTTTAAAGAGTCTGGGAAACCTTTTGTGTATAAATCCACGCCAAAACTCATCCCCAATTTAATGGACAAGACAAATTACATCCTTCACGGAAAAAATTTGCTTCTGTACCTTAAATTGGGGATGAAGCTGATACGCATAAACAGAGTTCTGACCTTTGCCCAGAAACCCTGGATCAAACAGTACATTGACTTCAACACCGAAATGAGAAAGAACGCTAAAAACGCTTTCGAAAAGGACTTTTTCAAATTGGCAAACAACGCCATTTTCGGCAAAACTTTGGAAAACGTGCGTAAGCACCAAAGAGTGGAGCTAATCTCCACTTCAAAAGAACGAAAAATGAATAAGCTCATAGCCTCCCCCGCATTCAAATCCTTCCAAATTTTCAACGAACATTTGGCAGCCATTCATATGTTGAAAACGAAAGTCAAACTGAATAGACCTGTGTATTGCGGGGTGTCTATTCTTGACATTTCAAAATGGCTCATGTATCATTTTCATTACGATGTTATGAAGCCAGTGTACGGTGACAAGGTAGAAGTCTGTTTTAGCGATACAGATAGTTTGTGTTATTTTATTAAGACAGACGATCTGTATGCGGATTTCGCCACAAAGTTCCCAGACGTTTTTGACTTTTCGGATTACCCTCAAACACATCCTCTTTATAGCGTCAAAAACAAAAAGAAACTGGGGTATTTTAAGGACGAACACAACTCACACATTGTGCGTGAGTTTGTAGGGCTAAAACCAAAAATGTACAGCATTTTGGCCGAAGATGGGGAGAAGAAAACTGCGAAGGGGATAAAAAAGAGTGTCATTAAGAAATCTCTCACCCATCAACGCTATAAAGAGACTTTGTTTGGGGAAAGATCTTCAGTCGTGCACATGACCCAGATCAGAAGTCATTCGCATCAAGTTTATACAATTCATTCTTCAAAAACTGGACTTTCGCCTTTCGATGATAAGCGCTACATTTTCGATGACAAGGTGTCGACCTTTGCATACGGGCATTTTAAACTTAAATAAGTCAAACCATTGTACATTTCCATTTATTACCAGAATATTTTGTATTTGAATATGTATTTTTACTCCGTGATTACAGAAAAATGACAACTGCAAAATTGCAATGAATACATTATTTATATCTGTGGCTTAGTGCTCATGAAATATATTTCACAATTTAAATTAAATGCATGCATATTCTTCCTGATGAGCTTCTGACAAAATGGCCCCCTTCAAAGTGCTCGCAAATGATATGTGTAAATCATACTTTTATTTATTTATTTATTTATTTATTTATTTATTTATTTATTTATTTATTTATTTATCATGCTCCGAAAGTGTCATATATCTTTAAAACTTGTGCAGATGGTGACAATGTGTATAATGTGTACAAAATTAATGTTTTTTGAAAGACACTATTATTGTATCATTTATTGTTGCACATGATTGTTAAACCTTGTAAATTTCTTATATGTTTTCACCCGTTGTTATTAGTCTGCATTGTTCAAGGTGATTATCTTGATCACGTGCGTGACAATTATTATCTAGAGGGGTGAATTTGCAATTCATGCGTTACATAGTTTGATGTTGATATTGAAAAGTGCAGTTTATTAATGAAACTTTAAAAGAAAATTCACCACTGTATATTTACAAGATAATTTTGTTAATGAATAAATGTGCAATATATCTAAATAAAATGTCATGAATTTTTATATTGTCTCTTTATATTATTCTCTTAAGAAAATACACGAAGACCCTCAAACAGTTTGATATTTATTTACAACTAGCATAATTTACAAATTTACAACGGGTTTCATAAATGCATAGAAAACAAATAAACAATAATTCAATTACAAAAAGTATCAAGAAAATGTCAGTATTGTTTCCACTTTAGTTTTTTCTTAGGTCTAGTACTGGGAATTATAGTTTTTCTTTGAATCGGCATCCATTTTGAAATATGTGTTTCAACTTCCTGTTGCTCATCGGGCAGTGTCTGTGGTTCAGTCTGTACACCAACACTTGAAACGGTTACAGGTTCTTTGAAATCATGACTGGGTTGCCGCGATAGAATTTCAAATTTATCCTTGGGCACCAACACTAGTTCGTCTGTACTCATGATAGAGACTTTAAAGCCGCCTTCAAGATATGAGGAAGCACTTCTGATATTTGTTGTAGCTGACGAAGTTTCTGTCCCCTTTTAACTTTCTTTTCCGCAATTTGTCTGATGGAGTTTTTGTAGCGAACCAATAATTTCATTTGCTCTGTCGGCACTTTAAATGTTCCATCTAGAAAGTTGAAAATAATTGCGCAAATACTTTGCAGTTGCGAATCGTCCAACGTTTTCAATACAGCTTTTCTCTGCAACTTGTTTGAAGCAATAATGAACTTTAACAGAGTCGAATGCGTCTTTATTTCCTTGATTCCCGCCATCATTTCACGTCGTCTATTATTTATACACGATCGTATCTTCACCAATGAAAATCTTTGTTCTCAATTGATATTTTTTGTCCGTATGTGGATTTAAATCCACAAGCAGGTAGCCATATGATAAACTCGTCGCTTTGTGAAATGCCGACATGATAGATGATGCATTTCCTTGAATCTGATGAGCAAATGTTTTCACCTGTGACACCGATCTTTTATTTGCCATTAACACAACATAATGAGCGTTTAATGAAATGTCCCTGGCAACTTTACCGCGCGGAAACAAGTTTTGAAGCAATATAATCGCAGTCATTTTATAGTGATGCACCAGTACAGTTACTAGATATTGCATGTCTTCAGAATTCATGACTGACATTTGCATGTCATCCAGCACAATAACAGAATGTTCGTTGTTACTTCTAGCCAATGTTTCCAAACTTTCCTTGCTCGGCATCCCTTTGTGCATGGTCAAATTGTCAATGCTTTGTTCCAAATTTGTATAGATAGGTTGCCATTCTTGATAACAGTATAATATCTGTTTTGTTGTCTGGTCAAACATACCCGGTGCTTCGCTAAGAAGTCGATGAATAAATGTGCTCTTGCCCGACTGACTTGGTCCACAGACAACAATCGTTGTCGGTGTTTTAAAAGGCAACAATGCCTTTGAAGTCCACCACTGTTGCTCCATATTAAGCGCAGTTGCTTTGAATTATGTCTCTCGCTTCGTTGATTTCAAAACACGAGTCGTATTCGCAGAACGCAATGACCGTGACCGACTCTGTTAAAGGTTGTCCGAAATATGCTTGAAGTTGTACATGCCCCGCCTTTTCCAGAGATCTGAATGGTGCACTGGCATATGGTTGCAAACTAAATGCATACAGAGCATATCCTTTTTGTATGTCACCGACCGCGAATGGTATGGCGTCGTCTTTCTGCCATTTCCCGCTGACATCATACAGGGTGGAGAGAGATAGAACACCGTCTCCAGTTTGCAATTTAAGCGGCTGTCCGTGCACGTTCTCACCGTTAAGCGTTACGCCAATTTGATTCAGATTGTAATACTTAAAATTAAACGGATTCCTGTCTAATGTTCCAACACACGCAGCGGCATTCACGAAACCAATTATCATGCGTCTAGGGCACTTGCCTAGAAACATGTCTTCCCAAACAAATGATATCTGACCGGCTGGTATCGATGTAGATTTCACTTCGGATCTGATCAAAGGGTATTTCGCCGTAACCTTTTGAAGCGCTTTTGAGTGACCGAGCAGCACAGCCATGTTGATCTTAACTTTGCATGCTTTGAAAATAACGTCTTCCAGTATGATTTGGAATTGTTTCGAAGAGTCGGCGTGCAATAAACAAAATGGAACTCGGTTTCTGTAAAGTTTTATGTTGACATCCACTCCGTTTAATATAAATCTGTTATTATTTGCAAACACATCTTCGTGCAGAAACCCTTCTAGTTCCACCGACTTGCTTTCGGCAAACTGACGCGATCTTTGATAAAATCCATAGTTCCCGCCATTAAAGTCCATAGATTCTAAAAATCCAGCCGTGTCTTTGTAAAAGCAGTGAGACTGAAGCTGGTAGTTCTGTGCGTCTGCCCCGTACTTCATGAATACGTTAAACAATGCCTTGTATGGGTATTTGTTGTCTGAAGATGTTATTAATTTCCCACCTAGGGACACATCAATTTGACTCCACAGGGTGTGCAGTAAGTTGTTTGACACCCCTACATCTACATCATGTTCTAAAGGAGTTCCGTCAGCGTTCACAATTTTTAGCTTAACATAAAGTTTACTACGTCGCAGGTCTAAGTAATCCGTTCCATTGCCCGAGATGTTGAATTCAATGGCAGCATCTTGACTCGTCAGTTGGCTTATAGGTCTGTTCTCAACGCAATATACTCTTTCAACTCCTGTTTGAACTGGTGGCAAAGTAAACAATGACAGTTCTTCTAGCTGTCCCTCAGTAAATGTTTCGTCGCTGCTATAAGACATTTTTACTGTTTGCTGAACACGTCGATGTTGTCGCTGTGACGTTTCTTAACACTTTGTTTCTTCGTGTGATTTTTCTTTCTTTTATTTCCTTTTTGTATCGCATCACGTTTAACTTCTGATTTAACTTGTTCTAGCGCCATTTGCGCCGGAGAGACCATTTTTATTTTCACGTCGTCATCTTGGACCACGTGACTGCTTCTTCGGTTTTCTATCGGTATGAGATATTCCCCACCCCGGGCATGCGTGTTGTACGAGATTGGTCGGCTATCCAATTTTCCACTGACCATGTCATCGTAAAATTTTTCCCACTTTTTCACGTCGGGTGCATAAAGCATTTTCCTACTCATTGTTCTTGAAATAAAACTGACAAAGTCGCAGGACCCTTTAAAAATGTAGCCGGTCGATTGTCTTTATCTCTTATATCAAACTGTATAGTGTTCACGTTTCTGATAACTATCGGAATGTAACACAGTGTATAAAACTGAACTGGTTTGTCTGAGAAAGATGGAATCCAGCGCAAAAGCGAGGTTGTATTTCCTCCAACAACAGTTCCTGCGCAGATACTAGAATAAACGTATAATTGTTCATCTTTTAAATCATTATCACAACGGAACTCAAGCAGCGCCATTTTCCATCGACCACTTTGATTTAAAGGAGACGTGATCTGAACTTTAAACGAATATGATTGGTTATCTAAAAATATGTCTTTGTTATCCGTGCTTTTGAATACACAGTACCGACTCATGTTTGCTCATCTGCTGGTTTTATGTCATCTGCATTAATCCATTCGTTGAACTTGGCTGGCCAGCCAATAAAGGATACGAGCCACTGTGTTTTTCCCTTATGTCGCCTTTTTCTGATAAGCTGGTCAATTTCCCATAGACTGTTTTGATCTTTTTCGACTCTCTGAAGTTCACTGCTGTAAAAAGATCCTTCTATCGGCTCATTGTGAAAATCAACCAGGTAGTACACCGGTATGTTTTGCTTATAGCGTCTCGATGCTACTTTAAAAATTTCAGATGTCCATTTTTGTTGGTAATCTTTCCTGAAGACGGTCTTCAAATGCGAAATTCGCACAAGAGCACCCAATTTAAATCTGAATTTAGGTCGGTTTTGTTTCGATTGGACAATTTTAGGTTTCTGCTGTCCCATTTTCACGGTGTCGACGTACAGTTGTTCCCATAATCGTGACTCATTTGTTGCGTCAACATCGGCAGGCGCCATGTTTCCCAGCGATGAATGAGGAGAGTGATTGTAATTGGATACTAAATCTTGTAGTACATCGATGTATCGGTATGTCTTTTTGCTTCGGAAATATATAAACATCATATTTCGCAAAGTTCTTATAAATCGTTCGGCATAGTTTGCCTTTGTGGAATTCTTTGTGCTAAAATAGTAGACATTGTTTGTTTTCAAAAACTTCTTCACGTATTGATTGCGAAATTCTGAACCAGGATCGGTTCGTATAGTCCTTGGATGAACTCCGTTTGCAAAAATAGTTTTCAAAGCACCCATAACACTGGCTGCCTTTTTATCTAACAGCGGCTGCACATAGGCATATCTTGAAAATACATCAATGGCCACTAAAAGATGAATTACATTGTCATTGTTCTTTTTTAAATTTTCTACCGATGCTAGATCAACATCCCACATATCATTCAGTCCACCAACTATCACTCTGTTTCTTTTAAATTTATGTTTTGCTGGTCGCTGTAAGCTGTAAGCGTCTTGTTTCTGTAACCATCTTTTTATTTTGTGCAATCCGATTTTGTATTTTCCTTCTTGCTGTACAATATGATACAATTTTTCGGGTCCACTAAATGAGCCTGTTCTCTTTGGATCATAAAACAGTTTACTTAAGTAGGACTCCATGTTCCGAGCGCGTGTTTGTTACCGTTCCAAGGAAAGCCACCGCTAAATGACACGGATCCAATATTAGTCCGTTTATTTAAAGTCCCATTGTCCTGTGGATGAGGAAATTGGCTCCTTCCAACCATTTTTAAATATAAACACTGTGGTGACCACTTCATGTGCTCGGACCATGCGTTGTCCGTGCTAAGCCACTGGCATAAGCGAACATTACAACAAAAACATTTCACAATATCTCCTTCCCCAGTATAATACATTCCAGCCTCTGCCAGCTCAGATTTTGACGGCGTGATTTGATTCGGCCAACACTTGAATGTCTCCAAACGATCTTCATACATGCAGTATTGTGGCGAACTGAAGCACGTTTTAAACACGACGCTTTCATTTGCCATGTTGGGTTTTTAACACCGAACAACAGAGAAAAATAGACTCTTTCAGTTCGCAGAGCTCTTGGAGAAAGTCTTCAGATAATGATAGGTTTCGTCTACCTTTACTTAAACATATCGATAATTTATCCCGACGTCTTACCACCAACACAGAATAATCATCCTTTAAAGTCATTACCACTTTACATTTTCCCTTGAATTTAACTTCACCTACTTGATTAGAAGGTTGTGGAAGCGTCTTGTCCATATCTAGCATTGCTTGAGCCATTGCAGTATGTCTACTCAAAGTTTGAATACAGCGGTGAATGAACAGCAATGTTTTTGCGCGCAAAAAGTCGCGAAAAATCTGGTGACGTTCTGGGCACAGATTGTTGCGATCTATATCGTGATCTTAACGTCAGTCATCAATCTAAGTCTAAGCAGTCCGCATCAAGAGTTGTGGTTGATACTTTTGAGTAGCTGTTTAGGATATGTTCTTCCAAATCCTGGTGTAAAATACAAAAATATGGCGAGAATGACGAACAATGACGACATAGAAAGACGATCGGTGTAGTCCAATCAAATTTCGGAATTAAATGAGTTTCCATGACAACATAACAACAAAACAAGGGATTAAACGAAACTATGTTTATTTTGCTTACAAAGAGATTGCGTCATGAGTGTGTCCTTTTGTTTTCAAACAAAGCAAACGCTCACCAGTCACGACATGTCTGGACTTGCTCTATATAACTTTTGTTCAAATAAATATGTTTCAGTACAAACTACTTTTTCAATCCTTCAACATTGCTGAATTAAACATAATGGCAACCGAACAAATTCAAAAGACGACGTCAAATGCCGACGAGAGAAAAAGTGCAGAAAAGAAACACTTTAACCCGCGACTTATGCTGCAGATTGGAAAGGAACTTTACGTATATGATAGCATATGGGATGGTGAAAAATACATTCATATAAGAGAGCTACATTTTGAAGATGGAAAGCCTTATCCAACCAAGAAAGGTGTCGCGTTCCCTTTGACAAGATTTGTGGAGTTTGTGGAGCAGTTTTCATCGATTGCTGAGGTCATTGATAAATATGATCATAAACAAGCTTCACTATGTGTTCACTTGGGAGGAAATTGGTATGTGTCGATACATCAGGGATATCCTGTCGTCAACATCCGAAAATATTGGTTACCAGAAGATGCAACATGCGTGGTTCCAACGAAGAAAGGACTTGTGCTGACATTTCAACAATTTAATCAACTTCAAACAAATGTGACAATCATACGAAATATTGTGCCGGAACTGTCTTTTAATATTCAGTGCTATAAACGCAGAGACCATGTTGCACATTTGTGCTCAGAATGCAATCCTAATGCAAATTTGTACACATGATTGCCTATTTGTTTCTCTGTTAAATATGTTTTCAATAAAGAAAATAAACCAAGTAATGTTGTTATTTTTGTAATATGGGTAAAAAAATAAAACAATGAGTGTTTGTCTTAAAGATTTATTTTATTAAATATTGCACAGATAAATAAGGAACTTGATTATTACATACATTTTATTGCATACAAATGAGACAAATTACATCACATATTAACAAAATCTGTGTTCCAGTTTTATCAAACGACGTGCAATCAAAATTATGTTATGTTTCCAAGAGTCAGTTTTCATCATAGTTTCACGCCAGTCCTTATTCAAAAATGTCTGCATACGTTTATTCACAGTGTCTTTGTACACAGATTGAATCGACGCTTTCCACTGTGTCAGCAGCTCTTCCTCATCTAGGGATTCTAAGGCTTCGTGACCGTAATAATCGAGTCGTTCTTCTGCACTCAGCATAATGCAGGAATGTTCTCGCTGAGATGGGTGGTCTATTTCGCAACCATAGCAGCGACGTGTTGTGATACTATTTGCATTCTCTATCACAGCCTGTGCGTAACTAAATTGCAAGGCAAATTCCATCATACACCTCTTTTTGCTTTCGACAACTTCCGAGCTTTCATTTTGGTAAGCCATGCTTTCTTACAGCGTTCGTTCGAAAACTGAAGACTGTTGTTCAATTATTTCATTTAAATGATCGAACTTAAAACGGGTTGTTTTCTGGTTCAAAACGTCGAGTTGACATGGATTGATCATACCGGACAGGATTAACTATCCACTTAATTAGTGTCAAAATCCACTTGACAAGGATTAATCATACCCGACAGGATTAATAATTACTTAATTATTGCATCAATCCACTTAACAAACACTTCACTGGATTAAGTATTACGTCATAATCCTTGCTCTTGCTCAGGCTCCGGCTCCGGAAAACGCCTCGCTCTCACACACATACTGAATATTGTGGCACCTTAAATATTTGAATAACATACTGATTCTTCAAGCGTCAGTCACAAATATTTATTATTAACATTGTTAAATTAAATACTAAACATGTTAAATATGTGAATAACGTAGTGAAAACGAATCTTTTAATAAATTTAACGGGTAACATGGAATAAAGCTCACTTCAATGAGTTTTTGTAATACTCACTTCGATGAGTTTTTGTTGTAAATAAATGTGAATCCTTTAATCGTTATCGCATATATCTGCTTAAATAATAATAATAAAAAGATAAGCTGATCCGAATGTTTGCATCTGCTCTGGGTCTACACACAGTTCAGGATTCAGTTAATTAATTTCTGAAAAACACCCCTGTGCACAATGAATGAACTGGATTAAATCGTTAATAAGAAGAAACCATTTCATTAATTTAACGGGAAAGAGTGAATAAAGCTCACTTCAGTGAGTTTTTTTTGTAATACTCACTTCAATGAGGTTTTGTTGTAAATAAATGTGAATCCTTTTATTGTTATCGCATATATCTGCTAAAATAATAATAATAATTAATAATAATAATAATAATAATAATAATAATAATAATAATAATAATAATAATTCATTTTCAAATGAGTTTTATTTAATATAAAATTATTTTAAATGATTCCATTTAAATTATTGTTCACCCGGTCGTTAAATATAAAATTGCTGTGTTAATCCCTCTATTGACAATCCGCGAGCTGTGCTATTGTCCCGTTTTGGCTGTGCTATTGTCTAATTTGTGCTGTGCTATTGTTTAAAATGGCCTCAGGGGGTGGCCTCGAACTCTCATTTTCCTACTACTCAGGAGCAATAGATGAAAAAGGAACTTTGAAAGCCGTCGAGCACAACAAATATGAAAATATTGCAGGCTCGGTTTGATTGAGCTTGTTCATTGATAGTAATAGAAATGCATATTACTGCCCACGCCGCCGGAAGACAATTACAAAATATTCATAACAAACTGATAGACAATGATAAAAAAAACCCAAATAAAAATGATTTGAGTAACAAAACAAGTGCACTTATCTTATGGTGCAGTCACACTATAGCGTATGGCATTAACGTATGTGAGCGTACGATAAAAATTGCTCATACGCTCGCATACGCAGATATACGTTAGGGGTATGTTAGGCATAAGTCGTTTACGTTCCAAACACGCTGACATACGCCAGTGTACGTTATTATACGCAGAGGCCAAATTTTTTTTTTGAACATGTTCAAAATTTTTCAGCGTATGCGAGCGTATAGCATATACGTTACGCATATGCTCATCATACGCTAGACATAAGCTTGATACGCTAGAGTGACGCTAAAGGTACGTTATTCATATGTCAAGTACGCATCTCATACGATGGCATGAAGGTGGTCAGTTGAGCTGTTAATATATATAGGGTCCCATTTCCTCATCTTCGTCAGTTGTAGATCGACAGAGAAACGATGGAGGTAGTTCTTCTCCAACACCATTACGAACTTATAAATTTAACAATTTATTATGCTCAACAAATTACTAGACAAGGAAGGAGAAGGAGGAGGAGAATAAGACGCAGATGAAGGAGATGAATCACGTGAGCGTTCATCATGAAGAGGGGGAGATGGGGACCTGGAGTGAACACTACCTTCAGTAGGTATATTGGACGGTGTCTCACGAATCTCCCCCGCTGGAACAGCTACATCAGAGGGGGGATCAGCAGGTTTACTTTTTTTGCCCTTTCCTTTGCCACGGGCCGAAGACATTTTTGCAGGCATCTTTACACCTCGAAGTCTAGTTAGGAAATAAAGGAACTGGTACAGTCCACAGTCTAAAGGGGACGCTGCGCATGCGCTACTGAAACGTTGCTCATAAGCTCACATACGTTATGCATACGTTACTCATACGCTTGCATACGCTACCCATACGGTGATAAACGCTACACTGACGGTGACTTATGTTGACATACGCTCACACACGTACGAAAACGTTTCTCATGCGCTACCTGTACGCCGGTTATACGTTATACAAACGCTGTTCATACGCTATTCATACGTTTGTAAAGGACTGTCGTAGATAGCTCGGATTTTAAACGCTCAAAAGCTGTGCGTATAAGTAATTTTTCTAAAATTTTCACACGCAATACATACGTTTCTATCATACGCTAGAGTGTGACTACACCTTTAACGCTATTATTTTATCCATACCTATGTAGGTATGTGTACGGCAAGCCTGTAGAAGGCAAAGTCCGTCTGCAACTGAATCTGAAAGACAAACTTGGAGCGACAGAATATATTACGAACATCAAACCAGCTGCAGTAAGTCAAATATATTGCCATCTATAACTCGTAATTCAATTTGATGGATGTATTATGGATTTTCAAAACTCACGTTAATTAACCCATTTGTAAAGAACATCAACTAATATATTTAGAATTTTTCAAATTAGGCTATACTGCTGAGCAAGATACTTATATATGCAAATAAAACTCCTTTAAAATAGTTTTTTTTTCACTAAGACTAAACGTTTTTTTATATTTTATATGGACTGTTTCAATATTCAGCCAGTATTGCTTTTGGTATTGTTAATTTACTAAAGCTCAGTAGGTTCGGATTATACAGCTAGGCGCTGTAGCCCCCACGTACATTATATTCCCAGTATGACCAATATACTACAAGGATATACCGGTACAAATGCATTAAATGTTTGCTTTTGGCATCCTTTGTGATATTAAAGCAGGATTTATATTTTCAGAACCCATGTCAAAATTCTTTCCTTTTTACTTCTAACAAGGGTTTCCTCGTGTGGGGCAAGGCAATGGTATCATCTTTGGACATTACATCTTTCTTATTCTACAGCTTACTAGCATAATGACATATTGAGTTTCTATAAAGAACTACGACTGATAGAGTTTATTGTGTTACTTTGTCCCTGCTCTACATTTCTTAATCACAATTTCAAGGAACATTAATTTCTTATGACGACAGGTTGATGTTAAAGCAAAACCTCTTAGTCAATGCCACATTTAACAAGCCCCATGATGAACATAGATTTATTTTTGAAACTTTTACGTTGGTTGTAACTTTACCATTTCTTAATAATTCTTCACCAAACTGTAAATCGGTATTTCTAATGACACGAGTTGTGATATAGCCAAAATCGGTAGATTAAGGTCAGAGTAGAGCACCCTGGAGATCTGTTCATGAAAACTTTTCGTTTGTTTTAAATTCTTTTACAAACTGTTAAATATATTCCTATTGTCTACTGTGTTGTAATGTAGCAAGAATAATATTATCAGCTTAAAGATGTGGTTAAATAAAGTAACATACACATTTGCTAAGAAAGGTGCTTGTGCGGTTTTAGTGTTTGAAATCATAACAAATAACTTTCTTTTTTATTAAACACTATATGCGACTTTAAAATGTGTTTTAGCTTCAAAACAATGGCGATATAGACGGCAGTGTAAAAGAGTTTACAATCGAAACAGAAAAAATCCTGAATTCCCCACTGTTAACAGATCGTGCATTTCCCGACGGCAGTAGACTTGAAGTCATTGCATGGGTGTTCGAGACTGCCACTGGAAAGGAAGAAGCCAAGAGCAATGACAATGCCGTGTTTACAAACAATCCATACCGCTTCCACTTTTCACGATCCCAAGTTAACTTCAGACCCGGCTGGGAATATAAGCTTAAGGTAAGTAAATACAGAAAAACTAGTGTTTAAAGACTAATTAGGTGAGAACCCTAACGTGTTTTTGGAGGTAGGTGGTCTGTGTTCACGGGTGAATTTGCTCTGATTGTTTTTTGAAGTCAGGTTTTACAGCATAACATTTATAATAAAACATGTTTCTTAATTAAGAAACCGCAACTAATAAACATTTAGAGGTAATGGAGTATGAGGTATAAAACAAAAGTCATTCCTTGTTGCCAAAACTAAAATTGAAAATATAAAACTGGCTTTTATGAATTACTAGTATTAATACATGCCGATTTTGGTTACTGAAAGGGAACATTGAACAAATTAAAAGCCACACTATCTACCCAATAATTAAGGATACTTGCAGTAGTACAAGTATATTTAGATAGAGCTCTTGTCTTAAAGAACTCTTATTAATTTGTTTTTCTTTTAATGTTTGCAGTTCTTTGATTATTCAGCGGGCTTATTGGTAGATATTACTTGAGGCCGTGTCATCTGGATGTGGCCATTTCTTATAGTCATTTTCTACTTTCTTGACTTAACAGCAATCAATGCGGATCTGGAGTAGAGATGCACCAAGTAAAGCTCCCCATGTTGAGCTAAAAAAAAGTTTAAATTTTGAATTTTATTTCAAAACATTACTCTTGTAGGTATGACATTTTATTTGTGGATCGATGTAACGTTTGATTTGTAGTTGGATGTGACATTGGTTTAAAGATTAATTTGACATTTGATTTAATGGTTACTAAATGTGTAAGTTGCTATGGAAATTATTTTGTAGGTCGATGTAACATTTGCCAATGGAAAGCCAGCAGAAAGCCAAGATGTTAACGTGCACATTATCAATAACGGAAGGATAGAAGAAACTCAGGTCAAGAAAACGGGGCGCGATGGACAACTTGTTGCTATTTTTGAAACGATCCAAAAGGACAAAATGACTTTCAGAGTAAGACACGTTTCTATTTTATAAAAGATTTTGGTTATCTTGGAATGGTATTAATCTGAAAGCAGACTTTGAAGAGCACTCAATAATATTTAGGATAGATCATAATTTGAGCTGTTTATATGTCTATGCTGTTGTGTTGCGCTCAGTGCGGGACTTAGCAACATACGAAATAACATGCATTTTCAGTAATTTTCATATTTGACCAGAACAATCATTATTGACTATAATTTTCTCTATATGTGTCCGGTGGCTCTCAAACGTTCTATCTATTGTTTACTTAGTGTTAGTGTTAAATTGTCCATTTCTAAGTGTTGATGGAGACTTTTATGTAACAATGTATACAATATCGTTTAAACGTGTGGATAAAAAAATACAATTTTCAACACACTCTTTCGGCAGTACTGCCTCAAATTCCAAAGTTATTTTTTCCTTTTAATGTATATAAATTCGGGATGTCAACGGATTCCGAATTTGGGATCCGGATATCCGTTGAACGATCCGAACGGATATCCGGTTAATATTGTCAGATGTGAGTATGGTTAAACTGTCGTTTCAATAGACTTAATTAAATCGTCGTTTCTAAAGACAGACTTAAATTGTCGTTACGTAGGTGATATAAAATCGTCATGTCCATTGAAATATATGAACCATAATTTCACTAATTTAATTAAAAACCGAACCTAAACAAACATTCGATTTTCTCAAAAACTGTGTTCGATTTTCAGTTGTTATATACATATCACAAAAATTGATTTAAAAATTATTGACTGTAAATGAAATATGCATTCGTTGTATTATTTACTATCAGTTTACCTCACAAAATGTCGCCAAAAAGAGAATGGCTGGCATAACTAATAATTTGTTAGGAACGAAGATGTACAGTCAAGATCGCGTGGCCGAATAATGTGAATTGATCAGTATTTTATGGAACTCAAACGGACATATTAAGTTATTAACATGTGCGATTGATTTAAACCGATAAACCTGTTAATTCGCTACATAATTAAAGCTCCATCCCTTCTCAATAAAACCGATCAAACAAAATCAAACATACTATTCGTTACTCAAAATGGATGGTAGGAGTTTCAAACGTTGGCTTTTTAATTACAAGTTTGTTTACATGTATATACCGACATGCTTTAGTACCTTTCTAAAACTGTGAAGCCCGAATACCTGCGTGTCATCACCTCTCGTAATCCGTTCCACGTGCTTCTGTTTTAATGCACACTGACAGGTAATAACTGTGGTTAAACTAGTCGCAGGAATTGTTTTTTTATTTATGATCATCTTCACATCCTGCTCGATCAATCTTTGCAAGTTTGAAAGAATTTTGCCTGAAGTTTAATGAGGAGTTGATGCCAAAAGATTGGGGGACAAGTACAACTCTCTATGACACTCACCGAGGGGGCATTATGAGTGCATCTCTATATGCCTCACACTTTGTGGGGGCATATAAAGGCTCCAGTCTATGGAAAAAAGGCCTTTTACTGTAAAATATTTCAAAATAACAAATAAATAAAGGTTATATTTGTTGGAATTCCCATTGAAAAAGCATAACATATATCAGTATATAAGTGTAGGGGAAGGGGCCCATGCCCTATAATTTTGGGGAAAAAATGTTAATTTACATAAGGAAACCTACTCTTAAACCACATATATCTGAAATAGGCCTGTTTTATATCTCAACTTTGCTCAAAATGCTTATCTTCACCAGACCTTCCCCACTGTTGCCATAGTGTAAACACCTTATCATCAGACCCGATTTTTAAAAATTATTAAACAACTCAGCATTTGTTCCAACCACCACAAAAATTCAGACATTTATAAAGCAGACAGTACTACTGCAAGCATTTGTTACAACCACCACAAAAATTCAGAAAAAGGTGAAATATGCATATCAGGAATTGCCACATTCAGAAAAAAACAGCCTCCCCACACAGTCAAGAAGAAGAGAGGGGGAGAGAGCATGGTTAATAAAATAATCAGTTTCAAAAAGGACGCCACTAACAGAAAACAAAAATGAGAACCCGAGGGGTTACCGCCTTGGAACGGTCAGTGGCAAATCAAATTGCCACTGGGGGTTTAAACCAGGTTCTAGGGTGCACCAACCTCACACTTGCCCCAACAGGTTCTCGTATCACAAGACAAGTACAAATTGTCTTGGTGAAATAACTCCAACCCACCCATCAGCTCAACAATGTTGTATGCAAAAGCATACAAACATAAAAACATAAGAAGCTAATAGCATTGCAAAGCCAAAGGGCGGGTACATTTATAAAGCAAACAGTACTACTGCAATAAATAATTGGGCATTTTGACAAAAGACGAATGAGTTTCATTATAACTTTAATATAAATGCTGAATACATGGAACACCCATGTTCTTGAAAACACTTCTGCAAACATCTAAATGTATGTGGTCTGGTGAACTCAACAGCTTTCTAAAAAAACTCAAAAAGAAGGGAGGGGGAGAAATACAGTAGTACAACCATTATAGTGGCAAGGCAAGAAGTCTATAGATTTTGAGAAATTTAGTGAAAACTATGACTTTTTTGGCCTTTTTTATAGGTTTTTCAGGTGTTTTTCAATGCAAAAGTATGGGACCCATGCCCTACATTTTGGGGGAAAGTAACATTATTTCTTCTGTAAGGTGGATAAAATACCTTATGTAAAGCTAATTTTTGCGGAAGACTGCAATATTAAAAAAATGTTCTGAGAGGAAGGCGCCTGTAGACTGTCTCTACTAAAGAAAAAAAGCCCCAAGAAGATTTAAAAGGTTTTAAGTTTGCTCTGAAATTACAAGTCTTTAAAGGTTTTACACTAGGAGGCTTGCTAGATGGATCAAACATTCCTCTAAATACTCTAAATATTTTGGCCATTTTCAATTACATGAGAATGAGGGTCAGACCTTTTCTAGTGTGTATAAAGGTATGATAATTACTTTATTGCAATTTAACAGTTAAATTATCAGTTTTAAAAACTTGCATTTAAGAAGTTTTCATCACTCACTTGGCATTAATGAAATTTACTGTGATCTATTTTCACCCACTGTTATCTATTTTTACCCACAAGAGTTGTAATGAACCCCTTTTTTTCTATTTTTGATTTTGACAAATGACATTGTCAGGCATTTACATTACTTTCTGAACACTAATAAATATTTTAAAAAATCTCCCTTTAAAAGATATAAATTTGTTTCTTTTGTCCAACTGACAAAAAAGTAGGAATAGTAGGAGGTTTTTGAAAATTAGTAGGAAAAAGTAGGAACAAGGCTAAAAAGTAAGACAAACTAGGAAAAAGTAGGAAAAAGTATGACCGCTTGACAGCCTGCATATTTTATAATGATTATACGAACTCATAGATAACTTGAACATGTATATAACTATATAATAATTACGACTATGATTGCATCTATTTCTTCTTCTACGATCTCCATCTAACGAATCATAAGTTCTGATGTTAAAAAGTGTGACGTTTCATTTAAAAGGCGTGGCTAAAGAAGAACCGTTTTGTTTGACGTTGCACGATGTTTTGACGTGTGACGTCGCCTTGCACGCACGTTTCGCCACGAGTTGCTGCGAAAAAGCGTGCCGTCATTCACTTTGTCGTCAACGTAGCTGTTCCAACAGCCATTCGAAAAAGCCGTAATATTACGAATTCTTCTAGTTATTTCTGTATTAATGAGATTATTAATGAGTGTAAATAAAAGGATTGAATCAATATTTTATGGTTTCCATTTGAGTATGAAAAACAGTTCGATTTAAAGTACGCGTTCGATTGTTTAAAGAACGCGTGAAGCCCTTCGGGCTTCACAAACTTTAAACAACCCAACTATTTTCCATACCCAAATGGAAACCATCAACTATCGATTCAATCCTTAAATGGGTTTGCTTCAATATTCTGTTGGAAAATGTACTATTGAATACAGACACTGTAAAAGATAACACTCGATTAACAAAACAATATTCAACGGCTAATTCAGCAGCTAATCGACATTTTACAGTTTAATTTTTTTGTAGGCATCTATTGGTGAAGGACCTCTGAAAATGGAAAGTGAGGATTTTGTGATCACACCTTACGCGGGAAAGAATCAGATCCATCTAGAAAGTAGCACTGTTGTAAGATCTTTACGCGTTTCTTCTTTAGAATATTACAATTGATGATCCGTGTATTGTCATGTTTTTTCGTAACAGAACTTAGCAAAAACTTATTTATTCAATATTAATTTTCTTGATAAAGAGTTGACGAAATTTCAGGGCTTCATAAATAATCAGAAATGAAATGACCTTTTGCATTTTAAATCAGTATAAAATTAATAAAATTATTATCATCTGTTATATTTGAAGGATGAGGACACTATGAAAATACGGGCTTTCACAAACATGGATCTCATTGGTGGATATACAGGAATGCTGTTCATGGTGAAACTTATTTGTAAACTGTTCAATGTATGCACATTTGTGGTTAGCCTGGAACCAGCTAGATGGTTTATATAAAATCACTGAAATACTTATTATCTCATTTTTCTTTCATTTCTTTTTTTTCTGATATGCTGAACCACCTATGTTCTGGAAGATAAGGGAAGTAAAATGCATATCAGTAATGTACTAGTCTCAATCATTCAGACGCTCTGATTTCGCAGTGGCGATCAGTTCGTCAGAGCAATGTGACACTGATCAATGACAGAACGTACCTGCAGGAGTTGCTTTTCGTGGAGGTATTGACGATTATTGTATAGGTAACATAAGAATATATAACAGAACATAGGGACGGGAGCCAGTCTAATTTCTGGATAAGATAATATGTTTATACCACCGCTTTATAATTATATGATGCTTTATGATTTTTGCGAGAGAGGACAAGAGAGCGTGTTTATAAAATGTCCAGTTTCATAATAGAGCCACTAACAATTAACAAAAACGAGAACCAGACATGTTTACTGCCTTTGAACGTTCCAATTAACAAACATAAGAACCAGACAGTTAACTGCCTTGAAACGTTCCAATTAACGAAAACGAGAACAAGTCATATTACTTCCTTGGAACGTTCCAATTAACAAAAACGAGAACCAGACAGGTTACTTCCTTGGAACATTCCAATTAACGAAAACGAGAACCAGACAGGTTACTTCCTTGGAACGTTCCAATTGATGAAAACGAAAAACCAGACAGATTACTACCTTGGGGCAGTCAATTTGCCACTGGGGGTTGAAACCATGTTACAGGGTCCACCCACTTGCCTCAACAGGTTCTCATATAAAGAAGTACAAGTGCTTTAGGTGACATAACTCATACCCACCATTCAGCTCGACAAAATTGCATGCAAAGTCACATAAACTTATAAGACAGCGATTTAGCTGTAGTATATATTCCATGACAGAGTTTTGATATGACAATATTTACACTTCAACTGCATCCTCTACGATGAAGTCTAATTCATCTAACGAATCATAAGTTCTGATGGTGAACAGTGTGACGTATTATTTTAAAGGCGTGGCTACAGTAGAGCCGTTCACAATTTATTGGACGTTGCAAGATGTTTTGACGTGTGACGTCACCTTGCACGCACGTTTTGCCACGAGTTGCTGCGAAAAAGCGTGCCGTCATTCACTTTGTCGTCAACGTAGCTGTTCCAACAGCCATTCGAAAAAGTCGTAATATTACGAATTCTTCTAGTTATTTCTGTATTTATGAGATTATTAATGAGTGTAAATATAAGGATTGCATCAATATTTGATGGTTTCCATTTGGGTATGAAAAACAGTTGGATTGTTTAACGTACGCGTGAAGCCCTTCGGGCTTCACACACTTTAAACAACCCAACTGTTTTTCATACCCAAATGAAAATCATCAACTATCTATTCAATCCTTAATTATACTAGATAGCAGCTGATATTACTGAATTTATCTGCCGAACCAAATTTAATGAGAAAATAAATGTATACAGTACTCTCATAGGCTCCTTCATTAAACAGCTCTTATGGATTTTTTAAGCAATATAGAAATCGAATTTAGCTACTTTTTAAAATCTTTGTCGAAGATCCACTTTGAATTTATTTCACCTAATGTTGAATAGATCTGCATCAATTGAAGTAAATGAACATGAACACGCCTGATTGTTGACTGATGACTTGGAGTTCAGTTAATATCTGATGTTACACTTATTATATGTTTACTTATATGTTTGAATGCATGTAACATTGTTGAGTTGATAGTGGGTTGGAGTTGTTTCACCAAGACAACTGTACATGTGTGTTGATATGAGAACCTTTTGGGGCAAGTTTTAGGTTGGTGCACCCTAGAACCTGGTTTAAACCCCCTACAGTGCAAATTTGATTTGCCACTGACCTTTCCAAGGCGGTAACCCCCGGGTTTTCATTTTTCATAATTGTTTGTGGTGTCTATTTTAAAGCTGATCATTTTATTAACCATGCTCTCTCTCTTCTCTTCTTCTTTTGGGGAGGCTTCTTTTCTGGCAATTCCTGATATGCATATTTCAAATTTTTATTGTATATCATATATAAATCTGATAATTATTACTGTTATTTTTGTTACAAGTTTCACATTTTCTAAGCCAATTGTATGTAATGCCAAAAATTGGGTTATACTCGTTTGATCATATGTTGATATGTCAGTAACTCTCAAAAGACTACTGTTTCAACAAGGTTTTGTTTTGATACAGGTTGTAACAAGAGGAAAAGTTGTGTATACCCTTTATAAAGAACCATCCAATCAGAAAAGTGTCTTGATATCGGAGAAGATTCAAGAATATATAACCCCGAGTGCTAGACTTCTCGTCTTCTATGTAGACAAGAGTAGTAATGAGCTCGTCGCAGACTCAATCAGATTTGATGTCGAACAGAAGTGCCGAGAAAAAGTAAGTTGTTATTTTGCTTTTTAGTAATTCTATAATTGACGAGAATTCTAGTAAGAAAATTGCAGCATCCGGTTTGAATTTGAGTCATATAAAAAAGCAACATATGCATATCAGGAATCGCCACACTAAAAAAACACAGCCTCCCCACGCAGCGAAAAAGAAGAGAGGAAGATAGAGAGAGCGCATGTTTTATATATGTATGTCAATTCAAACAGGACGCCACAAACAATTAATAAACAAGAGAACCTTTGGGGATACCGCCTTGGAACGGTCAGTGGCAAAACAAATTGCCACTGGGGGTTTAAAGCAGGTTCTAGGGTGTACCAACCTCACACTTGCCCCAACAGGTTCTCGTATCACAAAACAAGTACAAATTGTCTTGGTGAAAAGACTCCAACCCACTTATCTGCTTAACAATGTTGCATGCAAAAGCACACAAACATATAAAACATAAGAAGCTAAGAGCATTGCAAAGCCGAAAGGGGTACTCAATGATCTTTCCGAGACCAGAGCACCTGGAGTAAAATCAGCAAGAACACGATGACAGGGATAAAAAGAAACAAATCGAGCTTTTAGGTTCTTTTAAGAAAAGATTTCCCCATAACATATAACTTGCTGTCTCTCGTGGTGGGTTAGATGGATTGACTCAGGTGTTTGGTGAGAAACTTGATACAGGCAAACCTAGAGTAACATCTCTTAAATCTGTTGTTCAGAAATAATTGTATAATTACTTAATGGATCATACGATTTAGGGATTGTTGTATGATTTTCATTCATTATCAGTGTTAGGTGTTTTTCGATATGTATGGAAACTTTGGCAACGCTTAGGGCTGCATTTGTGGGAATTTTATGAAAGAAATGTGGTAACTGTAATGTAATTCTTGATAAAGAAGTAGTTATTTCTTTCAAAATATGAAATTAGTTTTGATGAGCATGTTATAAAACTATTTATACATGTGGATATTTGTAGAATTGCATTAAAATTAGAGATATGTTTGACTTATATGACCAACTTTGAAGGAATATAGTAAAAATTTAAGCCTGGAAGCCCCTGTTTTTTTTTGTTTGTTTGTTTTTTTTGTTTTGAAATATATACTGTGTCATTTTATGGAGTGTAAACAAAATCTGTCCGTTACAAAAAAGATATATAGATTTTTTTTCCAGTCACGGACTGAATTGTCTCCCTTTTTTGTTGGATATTTTGGTCATTTTCAAAGTTTTTTCTTCAAATATACAAAAAAAATCTTACATAATTCCATCCAAAACCAAAACATACACATAATTCCAAACAAAAACATTGCATAGATATAAAGTGTTGATTAGGAATTCCAAATGTAACAATCATTTAAAAGATATATGTGCGTTTTCTCAAAATCCCTTCAAAATGGCAGTATAGAGGGGTCTATTAATGAGCGATTACTCAAAAACAAGCGTGGACAGCTATATTTTTCTTTATATCATTTTGTTTGTGAAGGAATTCCTTTTAATTGTGCAAAGTTTTAAAAAATTCTGTCCGTTAGAACTTATTGTGATCTACTCCTTTAAAATTAATATGAAACTCCTTCCATGTAGAGCAAGTTTAAAAGTAATATCGATACATGTCAGAACATAGAAAGTAAACAACTTTTAGATCGACTATTCGAAGAACTATCCTACATACCCCGGAGAAGCTCAGCTTCCTTCAAACAAAAATACACTTGTGTCCATAACTTTTAAACAACTTAAGATATCAACTTGAAACTTAAAATATATGCTCACCATCAAATTCTACATCATTACCTCACCATCAAATTCTACATCATTACCATCAAGGCCAATAACCAATATTTTTTCAAGGTATGCCCCCTTTTTACTAAAATTTTGCATTAACTCTGATACCAATATGATTCAAGTTATGTCCCTTTTTAACTTATATTTTGTGTTCAGCAAAATATACTCTTGGCTCATAACCTTAAAACTACGTGAGATGTTGTCTTGAAACTTAAAAAATATATATTTACCATCAAGATCTACATCTTAACCAATAAAATCCTGCTTCCATATTTTTCAAGTTAAGCCCCTTTTTTCACTTTAATTATTTGTTAAGCAAAACATGCACTTGACCCATAACTTCGAAACTAACTGTGCTTACACATTGAAACTAAGAATGTATTTTCACCATCAAAATCTGCATCATTATCAACTTTGATAATAATATGTTTGACGGTATGCCCCTTTTTTAACTTATGCATTTGTTCCATAACTTTGAAACAGCTGGAGATATTACTTTGAAACTTGCAAAAATATGGGTTCTAAAGTTATTTTGAACAATGCTATGCGATCATGCAAAAATGCGATTGCTTAGTTGTTATATTAGATAGGTTTTTGCCCATTTTGGTTTATCAATTGCACTAAAGCCACTGTCGATTTTGTGATTTTTGGTTTTATACCCACCTCGGTTATGTCTTAGGTATAGGAAGGCAAGAAGGGTTTTAATGGTAATTAATAAAAAAGAAGTTAAATGATGTGTTTCATTACCTTTAGAATTTGAAGAGTGTACTATTATTTCACGCGGCGAAATTTTATGATGAGTTGGAAGACTGGTTAAATGTAGTGCACATCATATTTTCGATTCCAAGAGTAATCATTGTAAATGAAACAAATAATGATTAGATGTAGAAAACATTGTTTAGAAAAACACATGGGTTTCTTTTAAAATAAATTTCCATAAAATGGTGGGCTGTAGTCTGAAAGTTTTATATGTGGGCAGTAATTAACATTTCCATTGCTGCCCATGAACAGGCTCAATAAAACCGAGCCTGCAATATTTTCATATGTGTCGTATTGGAGGGTCTTCAAAGTTTCCTTTTCATCTATTGATATAGTTAAAATGTGCTTATTGAATCAAATAAAATATTTCAAACATTTAAAAGCATTTTTGGTTTCGACTTTAACTTTTTGTGGGTTTTGAAAAGCACATCTTTGTATACAGTTTATTAAAAATCAGTTTTCGCTTTTACGATTTGGACGATATAAAATATACGTTTGCAGATAACGTTGGAGACCATAAATGCGGTAATTGCGCCAGGGAAGAATGATCAGCTGATTGTGAAGGGAGCGCCTTTTATGTGGGTGGGACTAAACGTCATGGACAAAGCTTTACTCTTGTTGAATGATAAAAACGTGCTCAAGAAAAACAAGGTTAGTGGTTACATGATCAATTTTTACGTAGTACGAAAAATATAAGTCAGGTTTTCATGGTAAAACTTTCTGGTATTTCAATGTTGTTTACTATGATTAATCTGATACGCTCACCAGAACTCTTTGTCCAAAACAAACTACGTTTCTTTTATGGTCATGTCAGTTTAATGGTATAGCTTATTGAAATTGCAAATTTTAACAAAGTATAACTGAAAGTATAAATTATAAACATATTACGATAAATCAGATTAAAATTATTTTAATCCGTTTATACGTTTATAGATGTTTATTTATTTTGTCAAATTAATTTATTATAATTCAACACTATTGATCTGGCACCACATTTACTTTTAGTTGAGGTCATTGGATAATCACTGGTACATAACCAGCTAATGTATAAATATATATGTTAACTCCACACGTTAGTGAGTATTGATTTATTGGTATAACTGCCGGACTACCGATTCTAACGAACACAACTTTTTGTAAAAAAAAACGCTTAATTTTTTAGGGGAGGGGCGGGGCGAGGGGAAAAGTTTTTAACTTCGGACGATTTAAACTGGTTATATACCATTGTATCGGTTTACAAATACTATTAGATCGTTAGTGTTTATACATTGTAGTTATAACATAAATATATACTAGTACATGTATTTTACAGCTCAGTTGTTAAGGCAGAAGTTATCAGGGTTTGAAGAATAACTATTATCATTGCACAGTTGTTAAGTTACAATACTGCTTACATTCCTTTATAGGCAAAATTTTGATGAGCCAAAATGAAAACTTGACAAAAATAACATGAAAAACTCTAATTTCATTAATGATGCATGTGAATGCAAATATCTGGAGAAATTTTGTCACCAATATGGTTATTTTGGAAGATGTCGTTCAGTATCTATTAAAAAAGAAAACTATTATTCGGTTAAGGATTGATGCGTTGGATTTTGTTTTTTCTTAAATTTATAAGAGGGAGGTAATTTGCACACAAAAAACGGATATTTAAATAACTGTATCTTTTTTCTTTGTATCAATAGACTTAAAATGTGTTTTTTCTTCTGTACATGACGAAAACTTCTTGACAGTTAAATAATCTGTTTTAGACTTTTATGTTAAAAACTATCGACATCATCATTATTTAAGAAAGATGAGATGACATTGACCTCTGTGAAAAAATAACATCCTCCCGCGTTATCTAATTTCCAGATAAATGCAAGTACAACAAATTAAATGAAAGATAAAATATTCCCTCCCTAAACAAAATTTTTGAATTTAAAAACAGGTAAGTTTTCAATTTTGCTCAGATTAATGATTTCTTTACGAAGTAGCAGATGCCATCGGATAGGACTTGCAAAAGCAACATTCGGATCGGAAGTCCTATGTTTGATTTTTTAACAACACTTCTTTAACATTCTTTAAAATTTAGGATGTACGTCTCGTTGTGCAATGAAAAGGTGAAATATGCATATCAGAAATCGCCACATTCAGAAAAAACAGCCTCCCCACACAGTCAAGAAGAAGAGAGGGGGAGAGAGCATGGTTAATAAAATAATCAGTTTCAAAAAAAGACACCACTAACAATAAACAAAAATGAGAACCCGAGGGGTTACCGCCTTGGAACGGTCAGTGGCATATCAAATTGCCACTGGGGGTTTAAACCAGGTTCTAGGGTGCACCAACCTCACACTTGCCCCAACAGGTTAACATATCACAAAACAAGTACAAGTTGTCTTGGTGAAAAGACTCCAACCCACTTATCTGCTTAACAATGTTGCATGCAAAAGCACACAAACATATAAAACATAAGAAGCTAAGAGCATTGCAAAGCCGAAAGGGGTACTCAATGATCTTACCGAGACCAGAGCTCCTGGAGTAAAATCAGCAAGAACACGATGACAGGGATAAAAGAAACAAATAGAGCTTCTAGGTTCTTTTAAGAAACGATTTCCCCAATAACCTTCATGAAGTTCGACAATGAAGACAAAGATATGTTTATAATTTTTAGCTCGACTATTCGAAGAATATGTCGAGCTATTGTACTCACTTGGGCGTCGGCGTCGGCGTCGGTGTCGGCGTCGGCGTCGGCGTCGGCGTCCCGCTTTGGTTAAAGTTTACGTGCAACCTACTTATATCTTAAAAACTACTATAGCTACAGCTTTTAAACTTGGCACACTTGTTCATCATCATGCCAAGAACCATAACTCTTAACTTTCATTTTGATCAAATTATGGCCCTTTTTCGACTTAGAATTTCCGGTTAAAGTTTGCGTGCAAGCTACTGTTCAAACTCATAACTTCAATACTACTTATACTACAGCTTTGAAACTTTCAACACTTGTTCATCATCATGTCCCGAGTGTGTGTGCCAAGAACCATAACTCTAACTTTCATTTTGATCAAATTATGGCCCTTTTTCGACTTAGAATTTCAGGTTAAAGTTTGCGTGCAAGCTACTGTACAAACACATAACTTCAATACTACTTATACTACAGCTTTGAAACTTTCAGCACTTGGTCATTATCATATCCTAAGTAGATATGCCAAGAACCATTACTCTTACTTCCATTTTTTTCAAATTATGGCCCTTTTTCGACTTAGAATTTCAGGTTAAAGTTTGCATGCAAGCTACTGTACAAACACATAACTTCAATACTACTTATACTACAGCTTTGAAACTTTCAGCACTTGTTCATTATCATATCCCGAGTGGATATGCCAAGAACCATAACTCTTACTTCCATTTTGATCAAATTATGGCCCTTTTTCGACTTAGAATTTTAGGTTAAAGTTTGCGTGCAAGCTAGTTTCTTTAATACTTCTTGTACTATAGCTTTGAAACTTTCAACACTTGTTTACCATCATGACCCCGACTATGTATTCCAAGAACCATAACTCTTTCTTTAATTTTTAATCAAATTATAGCCCTTTTTCAACTTAAAATTTCTGGTTAAAGTTTGCATGCAAGCTAGTTACTATAGCTTTGAAACTAAAGACACTTGTTTACCATCATGACCCTGACTATGTAAGCCAAGAACCATAACTCTTTCTTTGATTTTTATCAAATTATTGCCCTTTTTCACTTAGAATTTAAGGTTAAAGTTTGCGTGCAAGTTAGTTACTTTCATACTTCTTTGTACTACAACTTTGAAATTTGTTCTTTATCATGACCCTGACTATGTTTGCCAAGAACCATAACTCTTTCTTTGATTTTTAGCTCGACTATTCGAAGAATATGTCGAGCTATTGTACTCACTTGGGCGTCGGCGTCGGCGTCGCCGTCGCCGTCCCGCTTTGGTTAAAGTTTACGTGCAACCTACCCATATCTTAAAAACTACTATAGCTACAGCTTTTAAACTCGGCACACTTATTCATCATCATGTCCCAAGTGTGTATGCCAAGAACCATAACTCTAACTTTCATTTTGATCAAATTATGGCCCTTTTTTGACTTAGAATTTCAGGTTAAAGTTTGCGTGCAAGCTACTGTACAAACTCATAACTTCAATACTACTTATACTACAGCTTTAAAACTTGGCACACTTGTTCATCATCATGTCCCAAGTGTGTATGCCAAGAACCATAACTCTAACTTTCATTTTTATCAAATTATGGCCCTTTTTCGACTTAGAATTTCAGGTTAAAGTTTGCGTGCAAGCTACTGTACAAACACATAACTTCAATACTACTTATACTACAGCTTTGAAACTTGACACACTTGTTCATCATCATGTCCAGAGTGTGTATGCCAAGAACCATAACTCTAACTTTCATTTTGATCAAATTATGGCCCTTTTTTTACTTAGAATTTCAGGTTAAAGTTTGCGTGCAAGCTACTGTACGAACACATAACTTCAATACTACTTATACTACAGCTTTAACACTTGACACACTTGTTCATCATCATGTCCCGAGTGTGTATGCCAAAAACCATAACTCTATCTTTCATTTTGATCAAATTATGGCCCTTTTTCGACTTATAATTTAAGGTTAAAGTTTGCGTGCAAGCTACTGTACAAACCCATAACTTCAATACTACTTATACTACAGCTTTGAAACTTTCAGCACTTGTTCATTATCATATCCCGAGTGTGTATGCCAAGAACCATAACTCTAACTTTCATTTTGCTCAAATTATTGCCCTTTTTCGACTTTGAATTCAGGTTAATTTTTGCGTGCAAGCTAGTTTCTTTGATACTTCTTGTTCTATAGCTTTGAAACTTTCAACACTTGTTTACCATCATGACCCTGACTATGTATGCCAAGAACCATAACTCTTTCTTTCACTGTTTAGCTCACCTGAGCCATAGGCTCATGGTGAGCTTTTGTGACCCGTCTTTGTCCGGCGTCCGGCGTCCGTCAACAATTTCCTTTAAACAACATCTCCTCTGAAACCACTTGATGGATTTTAACCAAATTTGTCCTGAAGCATCCTGGCACTGATGTCTACAAAAGTTGTTCAAATCATGACCACAGGGTCAAGGTCAAGGTCACTGCTGCTAAAAATAGAAATTCAGTCTTTGCACAATTACTTGAGTTTGCTTAGGCCTATTGACTCCAAACTTGGTGTATGGGTAGCTTATATCAAATGGCAGCTTGAGATTGCTACCCAGGTGTCTGTGATCAAGGTCAAGGTCACTGTTACTAAAAATAGAAATTCAGTCTTTGCTCAATTACTTGAGTTTGCTTAGGCCTATTGACTCCAAACTTGGTGTATGGGTAGCTTATATCAAAAGGCAGCTTTTAGTTGCTACCCAGGTGTCTGTGATCAAGGTCAAGGTCACTGTTTCTAAAAATAGAAATTCAGTCTTTGCTCAATTACTTGAGTTTGCTTAGGCCTATTGACTCTAAACTTAGTGTATGGGTTGCTTATATCAAAAGGCAGCTTGGGGTTGCTACCTAGGTGTCTGTGATAAAGGTCAAGGTCACTGTTGCTAAAAATAGAAATTCAGTCTTTGCTCAATTACTTGAGTTTGCTTAGGCCTATTGACTCCAAATTTGGTGTATGGGTAGCTTATATCAAATGGCAGCTTGGGGTTGCTACCCATATGTCTGTGATCAAGGTCAAGGTCACTGTTGCTAAAAAAAGAAATTTAGTCTTTGCTCAATTACTTGAGTTTGCTTAGGCCTATTGACTCCAAACTTGGTTTATGGGTAGCTTATATCAAATGGCAGCTTGGGGTTGCTACCCATATGTCTGTGATTAAAGTCAAGGTCACTGTTGCTAAAAATAGAAATTCAGTTTCTGATTAATAACTTGAGTTTGCTTAGGCATATTGACTCCAAACTTGATGTATGGGTAGCTTATATCAAATGGCAGGTGTCTGTGATTAAGGTCAAGGTCACTGTTCTTAAAAATATAAATGCAGTTTCTACTTAATTACTTGAGATTGCTTTGGCCTATTGACTCCAAACTTGGAAATGGATAGCTTATATCCAGAGGCAGCTTGGGGTTGCTACCCAGGTGTCTGTGATTAAGGTCAAGGTCACTGTTACTAAAAATAGAAATTCAGTTTCTACTTAATTACTTGAGATTGCTTTGGCCTATTGACTCCAAATTTGGTATATGGATAGCTTTAATTAAGAGGCAACTTGGGAAAGCTACCTACGTGTCTGTGATCAAGGTCAATGTCACTGTTGCTTAAAATAGAAATTCAGTGTCCACTTAATAACTTGATTTTGCTTTGGTTTTTTGACTCCACACTTGGTGTATGAGTAGCTTATATTAAGAGGCAGCTTGGGATTGCTACCCAGGTGTCTCTGATCAAGGTAAAGGTCACTGTTGCTAAAAATAGAAATTCAGTTTCGACTTAATAACTTGAGTTTGCTTTGGCATATTGACTCCAAACTTGGTATATGGGTAGCTTATAACAAGAGACAAATTGGGATTGCTACCCACGTGTCTGTGATCAAGGTCAAGGTCACTGTTGTTTAAAAATAAAAATTCAGTTTCTAGTTAATAACTTGAGTTTCATACTCAGGTGAGCGATTCAGGGCCATCATGGCCCTCTTGTTTATCAAATTATGGCCCTTTTTCAACTTAGAATTTCTGGTTAAAGTTTGCATGCAAGCTAGTTACTTTTATACTTCTTGTACTATAGCTTTGAAACTAAATACACTTGTTCACCATCATGACCCTGACTATGTATGCCAAGAACCATAACTCTTTCTTTGATTTTTATCAAGTTATTGCCATTTTTTTAAGTAGAATTTCAGGTTAAAGTTTGCGTGAAAGCTAGTTACTTTGATACTTCTTGTACTATAGCTTTTGAAAGTTGTTCACTATCATGACCCTGACTATGTATGCCAAGAACCATAACTCTTCCTTTGATTTTTATCAAATTATTGCCCTTTGTAGACTTAGAAATTAGGGTTAAAGTTTGCATGCAAGCTGGTGAAACCTCATAACTTCCATTCCATAACTTTCATTCCAACACCTCTACCACCCCCACCCACCCACCCATCCAACCACCCACCCATGACCACCCACCACCACCACCACCCACCACCACCGACAACCACCACCACCCTCCACCAACCATCACTACCCACCACCACCACCCACCCACCACCACCCAACACAACCACCACCAACCATCATTACCCATCACCACCCACCACCACCACCACGCACCCTTCACCACCACCCACCACATCCACCTCCCACCACCACCACCCCCTCCCACCCACCCATCACCACGCACCCACCCACCACCACTACCACCAACCACCACCACCCACCACCATCACCCACCACCACCAACCACTACCATCACCAACCACCACCACCCACCACCACCACCCACCATCACCTACTACCAGCCACCAGCACCACCACCCACCACCACCCATCATCACCCACCACCAACCACCACCACACTCACTACCACCTACCACCACCACTCACCACCACCACCACCACCCACCACATCCACCTCCCACCACCACCACCCCCTCCCACCCACCCATCACCACGCACCCACCCACCACCACTAACACCAACCACCACCACCCACCACCATCACCCACCACCACCAACCACTATCATCACCAGCCACCACCACCCACCACCACCACCCACCATCACCTACTACCAGCCACCAGCACCACCACCCACCACCACCCATCATCACCCACCACCAACCACCACCACCACCACCAACCATTACCCACCACATCCACCACCACCACAACGTAAAATTTATTGATTTCATATCTTGGATTATGAAACTTTTGTTCATGTGTGTGTTGGGTGTCATAAACTCCTGAATCACTCTCCAGTTTGAATGAAGCCCAGTTTAAAATGTGCTTAAATATGTCTGACTTCGAATAGTCGAGCTTGCAGTCGTTTCCGACTGGCTCTTGTTATTAAATTATTGCCATTTTTTTAAAGTAGAATTTCAGGTTAAAGTTTGCGTGAAAGCTAGTTACTTTGATATTTCTTGTACTATAGCTTTTGAAAGTTGTTCACTATCATGACCTTGACTATGTATGCCAAGAACCATAACTCTTCCTTTGATTTTTATCAAATTATTGCCCTTTGTAGACTTAGAAATTAGGGTTAAAGTTTGCATGCAAGCTAGTGAAACCTCATAACTTTCATTCCATAACTTTCATTCCAACACCTCTACCACCCCCACCCACCCACCCATCCAACCACCCACCCATGACCACCCACCACCACCACCACCCACCACCACCGACAACCACCACCACCACCACCACCCTCCACCAACCATCACTACCCACCACCACCACCCACCCACCACCACCCAACACAACCACCACCAACCATCATTACCCATCACCATCCCCCACCACCACCACCACGCACCCTCCACCACCCACCGCCCATTACCACCCACCACCCATTACCACCACCCACCACCTATTACCAACCCCCACCACCACCCACACACCACCAGCCACCACCACCACCCACCACCACCGCCCACCACCACCACCCACCACCACCGCCCACCACCACCGCCCACCACCACCCACCACATCCACCACCACCCACCACCATCACCCACCACCACCACCACCCACACCACCACCCACCACCACCACCGCCCACCACCACCAACCACCACCCACCACACTCACTACCACCCACCACCACCACTCACCACCACCACCACCCACCACATCCACCTCCCACCACCACCACCCCCTCCCACCCACCCATCACCACACACCCACCCACCACCACTACCACCCACCACCAACCACCACCACCCACCACCATCATCACCCACCACCACCAACCACTACCATCACCAACCACCACCACCCACCACCACCACCCACCATCACCTACTACCACCCACCACCACCACCACCCATCACCACCCACCACCACCCACCACCACCACAACGTAAAATTTATTGATTTCATATCTTGGATTATGAAACTTTTGTTCATGTGTGTGTTGGGTGTCATAAACTCCTGAATCACTCTCCAGTTTAAATGAAGCCCAGTTTAAAATGTGCTTAAATATGTCTGACTTCGAATAGTCGAGCTTGCAGTCGTTTCCGACTGGCTCTTGTTTTTTGAAGATGTTTGAAGCTTTGGCATCACATGACCTTGGATGTGGAGAAGGAAGTGGAAAATCAAGCGGCGATGTCTTTAAGGTAGTCTTTATGTATATCCCGATTGCATTTGTTATAATTTTTTGTGGTAAAGAGGTTTTGTATGCAAACGGACAACATAGATTATATTAATATATTGCCATAATTATAAATTGTGTAAACTATTTTAATACATTGACTTTAACAAATTCTGCATCATAGGTAAAACAATTATTGCACTCCACAGACATTAGTTGGAATACAATTTTGTACAAATGGATTTTGCCACTGATTTAGTGCATTGTTTTTAAAAGTCTGCATTTGCAAACCTTTTTAAAAGTTGAATTCTGTTATAATTTCGGACTTATTTAACTTACCTCAATGATGTATAATTAGTAGGAATACTCGGTTAACCTTGTGGTGCAATTTTACAGAAAAGCGGACTGATGGTGCTCACCAATGCTGTGGTATCCGCTGAAGATCTGAAACGCGATACTGACACCTGTGCCAATATGAAACGAAAGAAACGTGACGCGGAAGGTAAGTATTCTTAAGGTTTCTGCGTGAATGCATTGTTAATTTACACAAATCCTATCCGAGTCTTAAAAATGTCTCGTTTATATTGTGTGATTTAGGAATAAATCTATTTTAAGGGCTTACCAGACTCCTCCCAATCCTGTTCATCGATAAAATGAAAATTATCAAAATCTCAATAATGGCAAAATGCCGTTCAATGAAACTTTGCACAAATGAATGTTACTAATGTATCTTTATTTTGCATACAGTAAGACACGTTTAACTTAGAAAACTAAAGAAACAAAGCTAGACCTAAAAATTCCTTGAAATTCTTTTTACATAAATCCACAAAAACTAAGAGATATAAAACATAATTTTAAATTCTCACGCGAGCGCAACGATACTGACAAGAAAATGTTGTGTACTTTGTAAAAAACTTTTAACTACTAAAAGAGAAATCAGTGATTGTCATCCGTTTACGCGACCAGAAAATTGAACACACTTTTACTAATATCACGTAAAGTTTACTTATGTAAGTCACGAGGACACAATAAATTGTTGTCAGTATCATATAACTCACGTGGGCATTTAAAATGGTGTTTTGTGTTCATTAGTTTTTGTGAATTTATTTAAATAGAAGTTACGGGAATTTCTAACGTGTCTTACCATCTGCAAAAGATACATTAATAACATACATTTGTGCAAAGTTTCATTTAACAGCATTTTGCCGTTATTGAGATTTTCTTTTTATCGATGAACAGGATTAGGAGGAGTGTGGTACACTGTAAGCCCTTAAGTGATCTATTAAACTTAAGTAATAATATCAAATATCGTTTATATAATTAAATTTAATAATGTAATTAATTTTACAAATTCATTCGATATTTAATACACGTTTGTAAACATGCGAGGGCTATACATGACAAAAAATATTTATTTCAGCGTATCCATACTTTAAGCTATCGGACTAGAAAATATTTGAGATTGAATTTAGTTTCCCTAAAACTATTATAATGGCTCGACACTTTTTACTTATTTATTTTTACTCATTAATTACATCGCGATTATAACCCTGGAATAAGTACGTAAATCTGGTTACGTAATGTTCTATTTAATTTTGTTATTCAGTGTCCAAACAGTATAACTTACTTTTATGATTCGCCGAAATTTACACAAAACGTTAGTGTCCAAGTGTTTGGTTTAAATGACAGCTTGACTTTTTCTAGGTACATATTATATATATTGAATTGAGATTTGGGTTATATATTTACTGGAGGAGGCTTTCACTAAGTACCATGTATTTAACAACTAATGCGTTAAATGACAGGAGTTCAATGTGAAATTTGTTTAATATTTCAAACATTGCTGATCACAGGTAACTTTTGTTTTAAATAAAATGTGTATCTTTAACATATTTGTAAAAAGTGGTGCATATTACAAACCTTTGAGATTTGAGACTGGGTACAGGTTGGAAACAGCCTCTTTTGCCAAAGACAGTAATGTCTTTTACTGGGCTGAGTAGATAGTTGTAATGCAACACTTCCTATCAAAAGGATTTCAAAACACAATTTTCTTTTTTACAGTAAAAGTTATTATAATTACTGGAAATATATTTTTGCCTACGGATGGTAAATCTTTTATACATATAATAATAAGTTACTATAGTGAGCTTACAGCTTGTTAACATATTTCGGAAAAGTTTCATATATATATGATAATAACGTTTAGTCTGTATCATTTCTTAATGAAAATAAGACTTGCCATATTATATTATTTTATATTATAAACAGCATAGACATTTCGTCATTATATCACGGAATATCGTTCATTTTGACGTGACAAGAGCGGTATTAGTAACAATCAAGATACTCTAGTGGTGTTGTTTCAAAAATAAATAAACACATTTTTGCTCCAGAGATTACAAAAATAAGTTCCAAGTCTCTGTCTGATGATGATGACTATGCTAGCGATCTGGCAAAACTTGCTGATAATCGTGTTCAACCAGTAACTCGGTCAGACTTCAGAGAATCCTGGCTCTTTGAAGTCGTACAATTAGACAAGTAAGTAATATTCGTCAAAAGTATAACCTATTTGATACTTGTGGTAAAGCTACTTTTTAAGGTAACGGTCATTGCGTAATTTTTGTGTGACTTTACATAAAGTTATGTAATTTAGAATTTAAATGTATTTTAATACACCACTGGCTGTAAAATATATACTGGTAAGCCCAACTGGCTGTAAAATATATACTGGTAAGCCCAAACAGGAAACTAAACTCAGTAAAAAGTAGTGATCTTAGATGTAAAACTCCAGATCTACATTATAAAGAAACAACAGTCTGTTTTGGTGAATTATAATTATAAAAGAACTAAATCAAAATCCTGAACATATTTAGATTACATGAAATTATACAAAGTATTTACACTAGAAAAAGTGCCGGCCTAGTCTTAAAGAAAATGATTTTAAATTTAAATTGAGTGATTCTGGCCTAAACAATAATGTAAAATTAAGTAAAGACCTTTAAACGCGCTCAAGAAAGTACAGTTGACCAACGGATAGCTCACAGGTCTATCAGTCAGGGTCTAACAACCATAAATACTCATATAATGATATAGTCAGGAGTTGAAAACCAAAAGGGATTAAAAACCCAGTCTATAACATAGAAACAAAGACAAAGTCTTTGTTGAAAACAAAGACAAAGTCTTTGTTGAAAGATGGTCTATTTAGTAATAAATAATAACTAAAAAGCCAAAGTTCCAAAAGGTCTGTAATTAAATCAATGTATCTAATAAAAAACAAAATTAAGGCTTCTTTTCTGATTTAATGTAAGTAAACGATAATTTAGATATATTCCCCTAAATTCCCTTGTCTAAGTTCTAGGTTTTAGAAATTAAATTTGTAATTAGCTATGATCTTAAGGATCAAGCTCTGAATTTCAGATGTTACATTTTAGAAAACAGTGGCCAGAATAATAAATTCTATAGAGATTCTGGTTTTATAACACTAATGGTATCTCCCACTGGAGTAATCCATTATAAACCAATGAAAATGCACTAAAATAGTATAATCTATAAGAAAAGTTAACTGGGATAAGCAATTACCCATTAAATCATATTTGTGCACTTATTTGTACTACAAATAACATTAAAACATTTTATAACACATAAGATTCATAAATCGATGTTAAATCTGCGCAACAAAGTATTTTAAGTATGCATATAAAACAAAGCAAAGTTTGTATCCTTACTCTATAAAACAAAGGAAAGTAGTTCCTCAGCAACAAAAATAGTCCCTTAAAAGATTACTGTATTTAACAGAATACACTTAATTTCACAGAGAGTAATATTTAAATATCATCATGTTATGAGAAAATACAATTAAAACAAAATAATGCATTCAGGGTTAAAGTACTATTGATGAGTCATATAGTAACATAGACCTAAGCCTAAACTTAAGTACAGTAGCAGTTGCTTCCCTTGGCAATGCTTTAATTACTAAAGTAATACTAATATAGGATATATAGGAAATGTTAAAGGTCAATGAGATACTTAAAATGATATTATGAAAAATTACATAATATATTACACAATAATACATAATCTGGTGTTACTGAATTCCAACTTTACCACATACTTATTGAAACTTTTCATCAAATAGTAGAAACATCTGCCTCCTTTATTTAGGGTTCAGCTTACTCGTTTTCGTAATTAAGGTTCTCTTTTTCGTTAATTGTTTGTGGTGTCCTATTTGAATTGACATACTTATAACAAACAATCTCTTTTCTTCTTACTCTCTTCTTTTTCGCTGCCTGGGGAGGCTGTGTTTTGTGGGTGTGGAGATAATGAAATAAAGCATAAAATAGAAAAGATCGAGCCTCTACGTTATGTTCCAAGAATTCCCAAGAACCCTTTATAATAAACTCTCAAACCCATACCAATATCCTGCTTACAAAACAAAGCAATCATTTGTAGATGCGTTACTGACCAAGCAGAGCATTTTAGTGACCTTTTCGAATTTTAAGATGGATTTACCTAATGGTGTCGAAGTTGATTTTTATGCCCCCGCCATGAAATGGCGACGGGCATTAAGAGTTGCTCCTGTCCGTCCGTTCGTCCGTCCGTCCGTCCGTCTGTCCGTGCTTACCAACGCCATTTATGTGGCTATGAGAACAATGGGTAACGGTAAATTCTATTCATTCCGTTCTGTTACGTGGCTATTTTTTCTTTTATGTGGCTAAAAGAACAATAGAGAGGACAATAGAGTAGCCACATAAATGACGTTCGTAAGAACGTCCGTCCATCCGTCCGATATTCTCGTGAACGCAACTCCTCCTACACTACTGCTGGGAATTTAATGAAACTTGACCAGAATGCTTGGCCTGATATGTTGTCGTGCATAAAGGTGGGGTTTCGCTCTTACATGTTTCGTTCAGAAGTAATGGCCCTTTGATACTTCCATTTACATTAGTTTTAATAGGAGTATATCTCGTGAACGCAACTCCTCCTACATTACTGGTGGGAATTTAATGAAACTTGACCACAATGCATGGCCTGATATGTTGTTGTGCATAAAGGTGGGGTTTCGCTCGTACATGTTCCGTTCAGAAGTTATGGCCCTTTGATACTTCCATTTACATTAGTTTTAATAGGAATATATCTTGTTTCTTATATTTTGTGTTAAGCAAAATATGCATTTTGCCCATAACTTTAAAACTACTTGAGATACAGCCTTAAAACTTGAAATATATTTTCACCATCAAAATCTACATCATAACCAACAAGACCCATAACCCTGCTTCCAATATTTTTCAAATTATGCCCCTTGTTCACTTACATTTGTGTTAAGAAAAATATACACTTTGCCCTTAACTTCGTTTGGAATGAAGGGATTTCAAAATAACTTGGCACAAATGTTCACCATAACAAGGCGGTGTGTCGTTACAATACCCATGCCTGTAGGTCCAAGGTCAAGGTCACTGTTACTAAAAATAGAATTTTCTTGCAAAATCTTGTCCGCTCTGTAAGTTTGTTATTTCTTATTGGATTTTTAAATAAATTGGTATAATTGTTCACCATATCAAGACGGTATGTCACGTACATGCCCAAGCCTTTAGGTCGAAGGTCAAGGTCACTGTTACTAAAAATAGAATTTTCTTGTCCGGGCTGTTACTTTGTTATGAATGGAGGGATTTCAAAATAATTTGACACAAATGTTCACCATGACAGGGCGATGTGTCGCGTACCATGCCCATGCCTGTAGGTCAAAGGTCAAGGTCACTGTTTCTAAAAACAGAATTCTCTTGTCCGGGCTGTTACTTTGTTATGAATGGAGGGATTTCAAAATAACTTTGCACAAATGTTCACTATGACAAGGCAGTGTTTCCGCACAATACCCAAGCCTGAAGGTCCAAGGTCAAGGTCACTGTTACTAAAAATAGAATTTTCTTGTCCGGGCTGTAACTTCATTATAAATGGAGGGATTTCAAAATAACTTGACACAAATGTTCACCATGACAGGGCGGTGTATCGCGTACCATGCCCATGCCTGTAGGTCAAGGTCACTGTTACTAAAAATAGAATTATCTTGTCCGGGCTGTAACTTTGTTAGGAATAGATTGATTTCAAAATAACTTGACACAAATGTTCATCATGACAAGATGGTGTGTCCCGTACCATGCCAATGCCTGTAGGTCCAAGGTCAAGGTCACTGTTACTTAAAATAGAATTTTCTTGTCCGGGCTATAACTTTGTTTTGAATGAAGGGTTTTCAAATAACTTGGCACAAATGTTCACCATGACAAGGCGGTGTGTTGCGTACATTACCCATGCCTGTAAGTCCAAGGTCAAGGTCACAGTTACTAAAACTTGAATTTACTTGTTCGGGCTATAACTTCTTTATGAATGAAGGGATTTCAAAATATCTTGGCACAAATGTTCACTATGACATTGCATTGCATTACCACCAACTTCTTCACAGACATTTCCGTAATTAGAAGACAACTGTGCCACAAATACAAATAATTTACTTGATCATCAAGTTTATGCATATTCTTATAATTACTCGAACATCACTGTCTTTGAAATGCTATTATTCCCATCATTGCCATTTAGTATCTGAAAACGATGCATTGCGGGGGCATCCGTGTCCTATGGACACATTTCTAGTTTTTTCAATTTTTAAATCAAATTTCCACAAAAGAGTAGATAAACCTACGTCAAAATATAGAAAAGAGTTAAGTTTCTCTCGAAAACCAGTAGAACATCCACAACTCATCTTTCTTCAGCCTGCATTATTACCACAATAAATAGCTGCCTTAAACTGAGGCCAGCTATTATACAGAACGACAATAATTGATAGTTTAACTTACTGTTTATGTTGCTAATTGCAAAAAACAATTTTTATTTTAGTGCAGGAGTGACAAAACAGTTTATAACCTTCCCAGACTCTATCACAGAATGGATGTTTCAGGCGATTGGTAAGTAAAGTCATGTAAGCTCAAATTAAAATAAATACAGAATTTTATAAAATAAATATTGCTGGCGTATTTTAGTGATTAATTTTATTCTGAAGTGGTTTGATTTACGTTTCCACGCTCGGCTTTAATTCAGTAATGCTTTATCAATAATAATCAGTCACACACTAAGACGAAAGCGAAAGAAAATACCATTTTAATGATAACTTGGTAGTAGATGTACAAATATTTGCAAACCCAATACTTCTAGAAATGAAAAGGACCAATTTAAAATGACGCGATTAACTGTGAATATAATGCCAGATTTTAATTATATTTAAGAAAGTTTATCTTCGGTTCTCTTTTCATTCTGAGGGTCAAAGCAATATATTGTATTTGTTATAAGGGATTCAAGATTATCATCACAATTTCGTATTTTCTCGGGTGATAAAGTGTTTTTAGCTCACCTGTCACATAGTGACAAGGTGAGCTTTTGTGACCGCCTGATGTCCGTCGTCCGTCGTGCGTCGTCCGTCGTCCGTCGTGCGTCGTCCGTCGTGCGTCGTCAACAATTGCTTCAATCGACTTCTTCTCTGAAACGGCTTGGCCAATTTTGATGAAACTTGCCACGTATGTTCCTTGCATGAAGCTCTTCCAAAGTTGTTCAAAGAAATCAATTCCATGCAGAACTCTGGTTGCCATGGCAACCGAAAGGAAAAACTTTAAAAATCTTCTTGTCTGAAACCACAAGGCCTAGAGCTTAGATATTTGGCATTTAGCATCCTCTAGTGGAGCTCTACAAAGATTGTTCAAATTATTTCCCTGGGGTCAAAATTGGCCCCGCCCCAGGGGTCACTTCATTTTACATAGACTTGTATAGGAAAAACTATAAAAATCTTCTTGTCTGAAACCACAAGGCCTAGAGCTTAGATATTTGGCATTTAACATCCTCTAGTGGAACTCTACAAAGATTGTTCAAATTATTTCCCTGGGGTCAAAATTGGCCCCGCCCCAGGGGTCACTTCATTTTACATAGACTAATTGTATAGGAAAAACTTTAAAAATCTTCTTGTCTGAAACCACAAGGCCTAGATCTTAGATATTTGGCATTTAGCATCCTCTAGTGGAACTCTACAAAGATTTTTCAAAGTATTTCCCTGGGGTCAAAATTGGCCCCGCCCCAGGGGTCACTTCATTTTACATAGACTAATTGTATAGGAAAAACTTTAAAAATCTTCTTGTCTGAAACCACAAGGCCTAGAGCTTAGATATTTGGCATTTAGCATCCTCTAGTGGAACTCTACAAAGATTGTTCAAATTATTTCCCTGGGGTCAAAAGTGGCCCCGCCCCAGGGGTCACTTCATTTTACATAGACTTATATAGGAAAAACTTTAAAAATCTTCTTGTCTGAAACCACAAGGCCTAGAGCTTAGATATTTGGCATTTAGCACCCTCTAGTGGAACTCTACAAAGATTGTTCAAATTATTTCCCTGGGGTCAAAATTGGCCCCCGCCCCAGGGGTCACTTCATTTGATATAGACTTATATACGAAAAACTTTAAAAATCTTCTTGTCTGAAACCACAAGGCCTAGAGCTTAGATATTTGGCATTAAGCATCCTCTTGTGAAACTCCACAAAGATTGTTCCAATTATTTCCCAGGGGTCTAAATTGGCCCAGCCCCAAGGGTCACTTCATTTTATATAGACTTGTATAAGAAAAACTTTAAAAATCTTCTTGTCTGAAACCACAAGGCCTAGAGCTTAGATATATGGCATTTAGCATCCTCTAGTGGAACTCTACAAAGATTTTTCAAATTATTTCCCAGGGGTCTAAATTGGCCCCGCCCCAGGGGTCACTTCATTTTATATAGACTTGTATAGGAAAAACTTTTAAAATCTTCTTGTCTGAAACCACAAGGCCTAGAGCTTAGATATTTGGCATTAAGCATCCTCTTGTGAAACTCTACAAAGATTGTTCAAATTATTTCCCAGGGGTCTAAATTGGCCCCGCCCCAGGGGTCACTTCATTTTATATAGAATTGTATAGGAAAAACTTTAAAAATCTTCTTGTCTGAAACCACAAGGCCTAGAGCTTAGATATTTGGCATTTAGCACCCTCTAGTGGAAATCTTCAAAGATTGTTCAAATGATTTCCCTGGGGTCAAAATTGGCCCTGCCCCAGGGTTCACTTTATTTTATATAGACTGATATAGGAAAAACTTTAAAAATCTTCTTGTCTGAAACCACAAGCTGAGAGTACTTTTGTACTCAGGTGAGCGATATAAGGGCCATCATGGCCCTCTTGTTATTTGTATTTCCTAACCGAGAGATAACTTATTAAAAGTATATTCACATTTATCCGTCTCTGAAAAGGATATAACTGTTACTGAATCGTAAAGAATTAAAACTCTTTTTATAAGAAAATCATAGTAAGATGATTTCCTTTTTTAGTTACCAAAACATACAAACAAAAATTTAAAGAAAGATTTAAAACCAGCTCAATCTGTTATACAGCTACAAACTTGTTTATTCTATTAGAATCATGTCTTTAAGCCGTTCAAGCACTTCGTAAGATACTGTGAATGCATCTTTAATCTTTGGCAATGCATTTCATCTATTTTGGTAAGATAACACAAATTCCTGATTCTTAAAAAATGTGAAATAAGCATATCAAGAATTGGCAACAACCAGAAAACACGGCCGTCCTTCATGTCCTTTGCAAAAAGAATGTGTTTATAAAATAGTAAATTTGAAACAAGACACCACAAAAATAACCAAAGAGAGAACCTGAATGAGTACCTCATTGTAACAATCAGTGGAAAAAACAATTTGTCCCTCGGGGTGTTTGGGGAGGGGGGGGGGGGTTGGGTGGTTAAAACCAGGTTCTAGAGGCATCAACCTCATACTCGCCGCAATAGGTTTCCATATGAACAGAGAAGTAAAGGTTGCCTTGGTGAGGTAGCTTCAAACCAACCCATCAGCTCGAGAGTAATGCATGCAGAAGCATACAAACAAACACATAAAAATAAGGTGCTCAGTGTCAGTCAAACAAAATGGCTATTGGGACAAGGGCCCATTGAGTAAAATCAGCAAGAACACGCTGGCAGAAATTAAAGAAAAATATCGAGCTTCTAGGTTCTTTTACAAGATTTCCATAATAATAAATCTGCATAACTC
>JAZAYU010001188.1:0-75249 GCA_038501625.1 Corbicula japonica | reverse complement strand
TGGTTCAATGGAAGGCAATATAGTTATCAAAACACCAAATAGTCATGTCTTGATTGTTTCTGATAAAGAGTATAATAGTTGATAGCTACAAAAAAGATTAACGTAGAAATTAAATAGAAACCATAATGTGTAACGTTTTGTACACGATATAGATGACCAATACACGACGTACTAAATGCATTTTAGTTCTGTCATTATTTGTAAATCGTTTTTGGAAAGTTCTCTTGACAAATCTTTAGATCATTCCGCAAAATGTGTGAATCTTTGCCTGTTGACTTTCTTTTGGGAATGTTATTGGAATGAACGGATTCTGTAAAACGCATGTTTTTAAGTCTACTAAAAGAAGTTTGAATAACCATTATCACTGTTCATGGAAATATAGGTTAAGTAAACCAGTATGATCATACAAACGTATAGTATACAGAATTGTATTTCTTTTACATGTAGTTCTTCTAATTAATGAACCAGTAACTTTACTTTCTGTCCATATAAAGTTTTGATAAAAGATGTAGATTTCGTAGATTTATTTTAATATATATTTTTAATTATTTGCTACTTTTATAAACAAATAGGCAATACGCGTCATATTTTAATTCATGTCCGTGAATAATATGGTGAACTTTAACCTACAATTACACCATGGTGTTTCCAGCTATGGTTGTTAAGTTATGCACTAACTATGATCAACCTATCTGATTTCATTAACTTAACACAAATGCTATATGTTAGACGTTAATTGAGACTTTAAATCGACGATACATAAAGCATTGAACGTAAATATAAGAATATTCAACGTTTAATAATCTTACAATGGTGTTCTAAAATTAGATTAAACTTAAAAACATATTCTGCACCAATATTTTCGGTAAAGTTTCCAGTTGAAATTTCTACTGGAAAATGCAATAACTTTTTTGCACCAGCTTGTAGTTCGATAAATTTTCTAGCTGAAATTCCTGCTGAAACGCTTTTAACATGTTCTGCACAAGCATTTGTTCAGGTAACATTTCCAGCTGAAACTGATGCTAGAAATATAAAGTTAAGAAGATATTGCCTTTTCATCTGCTACGAGAGTGTCATTTCTAGCTGAAATTTAAGCTAAAATTATTTAGAATCAACGGTTATTTTTTATTAACACTAATCTTATATTCATCATTTTTGATCTTAAAGAGATTTCTAGCAGAAATTTCTTCTGAAATAATCATCACCCACTACATATTTACAGCACAACTGCGAATATAGACAGAAGATTGATCGGATTTGAACAATGGTTATGTAGCAAACCGATTTCAAAAAGGAAAAAAAAAAACGATTTTCCTTTTTTATTTTGGACTGCAATGTAAATAATTTGTTTATTAAACCTATTTTAAACAATCTTTATGTTTTACTTTTGCCTGGATGGTACGAAGTCCCTAGTCTTTCCTTGTGTGCACAATTAAATCTGAAAGAAATAAACGTCTTTGTCTCTCCCAAACAGTTATACGGCTCGCATGGAACGGAACAAACTAATGTAAGTGCTACAATTATCAAAACGATATAAGATAATTGCAGTCTGGGTTTGATTGAGCCTGTTCATGGACAGTAATGGAAATGCATATTACTGCCCACGCCACTTAGCCACGGGTTCAGCGCAACTTTATATTCACACCAATAAACTGTACAGTTGTGATCCATCCTAAATGATGGTGTGCATATGGCGTGGGACCTGGAACCTTCAATGCGTTATTTTCAGATTTATACCACTTCATGTTCAGCGGCGTTTGGTCCCCAGATAAAAGAATGGGTTCGCCCATAACGAGAAAACAATGGGCGGAACTAAACAGAATAGAATTTTGACAGGAGTTCTTAGAATATAAACCCTGCATATCACAGACAACGCCAAACGCAAAATTTAAAAAGCAGAAGTATATCCTTGGGGGGGGGGGGTGAACAATATCAAAATCGATATTGGCTGGGAAAAATGAAACCACCCATCACAAAACTGGCCGAAATATTACATGTAAGCAAAGGTAATTTTAAAAGTTGCACTTTTAAAGAAGTACTTAAGTATCGTGTTCAACGACCTTCAAAGCACGTTATTGATAACAGCACTGATTGTACGGGAGACTTTTAACACTTTCATACATGATTTAAGTTTCGAAATTGAAAAATTAACATATGTGTCTCTTGGGAATTACCTAAAAGGTTTTTTTAATGTATTCTCACGACAAGTATTATATTTTCAAAATATATTTGTTTCAACTCACCGATCTGTATAATAACTCGTCTGTATTTAGGTCAAGCGGAGAGGACTTATGAAGTCACACTGATAGATACTGACAGCATGATCTACTGTTTTCGTATAGAGTTTTAGATAAACCTTCTGTTATTGCTTGAATTGATCGTCTGCTGTCTGCATTCAAGCGCTTTGATGATACTGACCTGGCTTTCCTTTTACAATGTCATGTTGGGTTAACAAAAAAAAAACAATTTACTTTTGACTTCAAACTTTAATTCGATATACAAAATGTAAACAAAAGTGGCCGAGCATTGGACTGGCCTAGCATAGGTAACTTGACTCTATCTTCTAACTTGTTTTATGATAGGAGAACCTGTTAGGGCATGTGTGAGGTTGGTGCACCCTAGAACCTGGATTAAATATATTCAGTCGTTTGTTGACATTTAAAGAACCAAACCTGTTATTCTAGATGAACAGACAGACAGACAGACAAATCGATCACTTTAAGGTTTTTAGAGTACAATATGTATTTTGATTTTTTGATGGATAGAACACATGATGGTTATACGATAATAAGTTTGTTTTGAAGACTTGGTGCAAAACTGTACAATATCTCTATTACATCATCGCTATCGTTATGAGTAGCGTTGCGATTGGTGTAGCATTTCTTCATCTGTATCTTTGCTAAAAGCTCTCAGTTATTGTTTATGCAAGATTTAATCAGCTGATAAACGATTGTGTTATATATTTGGAAAGCCTACACTTCACAGTTGTTTATACATGTACTATCAATGTTATACTTTTAGGAGCAAATTGGTGGATTTGTGAATAAATAATATTTCACACATTTGAAATTAGCTGATCGAAAAGAATTATTCAGTTAAAATTTACTCTGATTAGTCATCGTTAGAATTTCATCACGCAATGTTTTTATTGTCACAATAAACGTTTAAACATCCCAAAATCTTAGTTATTGATTTTAATGTACAAACTTATTGTGCTAACCAATCGTTCCTAATATTATATGTACCGACTTTCATAATGTAATCAATGGTTTGTATCGTAACCGATATAAGTTTTAAACAGTCTTTGTTCAAAAATGTACTGTTATCAGTAAAGTAACCCGTTACCGATGTCATGCAGTGATTTTTTGTTACGTATAACAGGGCTATCCGATCAACCTTTTTTTTTTGGGGGGGGGGGGGGTTGTCCCCTGTTAGCTCAGTTGGTTGCGTCGCAGGAATTGCAGGGCTAGGCGCTGTCGCCGTGACGGTGCGGGTTGGAATCCAGCTAGAAGCACTATTATTTAAAAGTTTTTAAGAGTGCCAGTGTTGGTTACTAAACAGAATTACTATTTAGTTTTCCTTGTAAATGTAATATGAAAATACTTATTGAACACATTTTACTTAATATATTGCGTGCAACGTTCATAAACTTAAATATACAAAGTATATTAAGATTTTTATAATATCCAGTAGTCAACCAAATCAAAAACAAAAATTAAAACTAAAAACAAGATGTAACAGTACCTGGGAAGTTGTACACCCTCTTGTGAAATGGGTCCCTTGCTTTTCAGTAAAACAAACCTATAAAATGTGAAATATATGAATGTTTTCTGAAAGTGAAACTGATAACGAGTAGCCTTCGTGGAAAAAAACCAGGAACAGATGCATTCATGTACACCAGTTGGACACAGAGTTTATAAAAACATAACCGACAATGGAAAGATGAACGAAACAAACAAATGCAATTTTAAATTTGGAACTAATTCCCATAACAGAAATTAAGTTGAACCATAGAGTTGAGTTAAATATAAATCATGTATAGATACAATGTACAACCAATGAAAGAATTTCCATTGGCAAAGCAATATAATTAAAGGAACTTTAACTACATTAAAGACACATTTTTCCTCGTATGTGTTTGTAGCAGTGACGTAAAAGTTCTAAATTGGTAAAAAATGTAGTTTCATGATCAGTGCACCATTCCCGCGGGGTAGGTTCTCCAGATAAAATAAGGTGTCTGCCGTAAACGAGAAAACAATCGACGAAACTGAACAGAGAAGAATTTTGAAAATCAATCTGAGAATATGAATTCTGCATATCACATTCTCAGATCGCCAATTGCAAAAATTAAGAATCAGATAGTATAGCCTATGGATGATTGAACACTATCCAGGTCCATTCTTGCTTGAATATTGAAACCAACAGTCCTAAAAAAGCCGCATCAGCCGAAATACGAAAACAAAAGTTATGAGAAATGTCAGAAGATTTCATTGGTTTTCCTAACTAAACTAGTCCACGGTTTCGTATACTAGTTTAAATATTAGATGTTTGAAACCAAAGGCTGGAATAAAACTAGTTTACTGCCTTCAAAAAGAAAGAAATATGTAAAAGCTTAGTCTAAGTATACCTGGTTTACTGCACATGTTATTGTGTGATTACAAGAAAAATAAACACCATATAATTATGTTGTTTCGTAGTTATATAGCCTGTACAATAGAATACAATGTTATATGTAAAAAGGTATAAAAAAGGTGAAAATACACTCGTAACAAGATGAATAATTATGTATATGTTGTCCCGACTAGCTAAATCGGTAAAATACCAGGCTCTAATGTCGCTGTAAGGGTGCGGCTGTTCACGTCGGTATACAATTATTTACAATTCAAAGTAGCACTGATTGTGCAGGGAAGGTCTCCGCGTACTAAGCAGTTAGCACTGATATCAGTACGTAATCGATTTCCGGTTTCCGATGTTACAAACAAAATATCAACGCATTTGCAGAACTGTTTGGGATTGTCATGGCTATAGAAAGTTTGGCGTTATGTGGTTAGCCACTGTAGCCATACTTGTTCGATTCCCAGTGTAGACTTACAATTATTTAAAACATAAAACACAAAATTAAAAATACAAACACTTGTTAACATCATACACAGAAGAATACCGATGGACTCTAACTCAAAAAGTAAACCAAAATAATATATGTTGTGTAACAATGAACATTAGTATGTGTATAAGCAGAAATATCTATATAGTAGCTTTTACTTTGTTGTTTTCAAAATATGGATGCGTTAACAACCATATGTGATGACCTGTTTTGAAATTTGAATCAATAACACATAAAAAAAGAAGAATACATAATCGTTTTTCAATTATTTTAAATTTCAATAGACATTGTCCAAAACTACAATGGTTTGTACAATTAAATCACGCATACAAACGGAGCTTTATTTCTGAAATAATTTTATTTCGCAGGGGTGAGAGTGTGGACTTGTTTGAAGGAGACGTGTCAAAGGTGGCATCCAGCGAGATAAATATAGTCTGGCCTGAAGGTTAAAAAGCTGAGATTGGAAACCAGTCTCAAATCTCAAGCATCTGATTGGCTGAAATGGAGATTTGAGACTGGTTTCCATGCTCAGCTTTATAACCTTGGGCACTAGAGTGTTGACATAAAGGCCATGGTGTTGTCATCAAACAGGGAGGGAAGTATATTGTGTTACAGAAAGACTATCTTACTATTACACCTAGCCTAGCGTCATGGTCCGTTTAAAACTCCCAATAGAGTAATAGAATATTATATCAAAAAGATAATATTTTTCGATACTGTTTACAAATGGTGAGATTAACATAGCAAGATCAATCAAAAGTAATATTCGAAGAGTCGTTGTTGTTGGTGTGTTTCTTACTTGATTGTTACCGACAGCTGTTGAGTGCACACCTTCGAACAATAATTAAAGTCCAAAATATCGTGCAAGACTATGTTATACAATGGTATACCACTCAAAAGGTCACCAAATATTGATTTTATGTCTTTTTTATATTCAATAAATATATAGAAGAAGAAATCGCATTTTATCTCCTTGTCATGCCCTCACGAAGTGGAAGGCATAAAGGGTTGCACTCGTCCGTACATCTTTACGTCCGTCCGTTCATTATTTTGTGGCATCACCTCCTCCTAATCTATCTGGCGGATTTCTTTCAAACTTGCACAGATATGTAAATGACCGTAAAAAGTATATTTTCCTGCGACCATTTTACCAGTTATGACCCTTTGTGACTGCAAAAGTTGTTGAAGCATTGGGTTGAAGCATCAGTGTCCGAGGACACCATCTTACATGTTTCTTTTTCAGAAAAAAGACACAACGCCTTGCTAAAAAGAAAACAAAAGATCAGTTGAAAGTGTAGCAAAACCGGTATTATTCATCGTTCTCCAATGAAACAAAAAATGAATCTTGAATTTAGTTCACATCATGTAGTTTATGTTAAGTTAAACATTAAGATTATTCGTTAAATATTTCTTAATTGTTTAATGTTTTACATAGTACATGACAAACAGTTTAGTGACGATGAAATGTAACTTGATAACTAGAGCCAAAGCAAAATAATATATACTCGCTAAATTTTCATGGTGGGTCCGTCTTCCAAAGTCAGTAAATACTTAGCTGATAGCGGGATATCTTGTCGTGAATATGTCGACGAATAGAAGATTTTCGAAAGTAGTACTGTTTTAACATAAAAACAATAATAAAACATGTGTTTTATTGCATTATAAAATCCACAAAGAAATAATGTAAGGACGAACAATATAGAAACATCACGTTTTTAAAATCCAATAAATGTAACATTGTTGAGCTGATGTGTGGGTTTGAATTATTTCACCAAGATAACTTGTACTTATGTGTTTATATGAGAACCTGTTGGGGCAAGTGTGAGGGTGGTACACCCTAGAACCTGGTTTAAAACCCAAGTTGCACTTTGCTACTGACAGTTCCAAGGTGCTAACCCCTCGGGTTCTAGCTTTCGTTAATTGTTTGTGGTGTCTTTTTTGAAACTGGTAGTTATAATACTATGCTTTCTTCTCCTCTCTACATTTTTTGGCTGTGTGGGGAGGCTGTGTCTGATGGATGCGGCCATTCCTGGTATGCATATTTCACATTTTTCAAAGTATCGTTTTCATCTATTTAACAGCCTCACAAAACGCACTTGTATTTTCAACCTAACTTTTCAACCTCACATCTCTGTTTCACTCGTATTGTTTTCGTGTTAACATGGTCTCGCCCTGAAGACAGCTAATGTTTATACCTAGTCTAGTTCCCTAACGTTTTTACAAGTTGTTTTATTTTGTGTACTCTGATTAGAAGGCGGGATCACGAAATCAAAATGCGAGGTCGCGAAACAACGATGCGAGGACACGATGTCAATATCGCACCCTCGCATTGTACATATATTTTCGCGACTTCTCATCGTGTTTTCGCGAACTCCGTCGTTGTTTCGCGATCTGGCATCGTGTTTTCGCGTTTACGTATTCTCGCCCAAGAGGTCGACACGGTGAAACAACGATTGCCCCAACGGAATTCCATATCATAACATGTTCTTTAAATATGTGGTTGTAAGACATGAGCTAAACAAGAGTATTTATAGTCAGTTTTAGTCAAAAGAGCTTCTTTTTTCAAATTTCAAACCAGGTTCATCAAAGTAGTTTTTAAGTCATTGTTTGTCAATATTCAACTAAGCAAATTACACTGAAACCACAATCTTTAAGGTAGATATTTGTTCCTCGTGACAATTTAAATGGTTGGTGTTTGTCAGTAACTATCAAGATATAGTTACAAATATAGTTAAATACACCAACAGGTTCTTTATTTCTAGGCAAGATTAAGTGATTTCTATGCAAGGTTAAGTAATTCCTATGCAATTTAAGGTGATTTCTAGGCAAGGTTAAGTGGAATACTTTAAATACTATTTCAACAGTCAACTTTGTTCCTACTACTTGGTTTTGATAAAACTTTGAAATTCAGCGTTGATGGGTAGTCACTAATATAATAAAAATATGAAATCAAAATGCTATGTCACTAGACTTGTTTATTGAGCTATTAATTGTGACACATTAACCGCACGGAGAACGAAAACACGGAAATATTAAACATTTTTTAAAATCGCGATAACACTTATTAATAAACCCTTTATTTCTTATTAAATACACGTAAACGTATGTTTTGCGAATTAAGAAACATCTTGCAGAATATGTAGTTTCCTCTTCAAAATAAAATAAACGGAAAATGAATTTTTAGTAAAAAAAATAGGGGCGTTTTCTTTTAAATTGTAAATATGTACAACCGATAAAATGTGTTGAAAAAATTACGCAAACATTATTTAAAGATTATTCTTTCAAAATAACTTAAGAAAAATATGGGTTATGACGCTTCTTTTGGAACGAATAAAATGGATTTAAAACACATTTAACACATTTTTTTTTAAATCAGGAAACCTTAATAAAATACGTAAAAAGTAAAGCTTAAACTCATTTTTTTCCAGAAGAAAACAATTTTTCATTCGTTACTTATGACAGTTAGTATTGCTATGTTTTTTTTTCATAATTATGTGCACCGCTGTTTTAATATAAAACGAGATGTTTATATTTAATTCTTTGTCTGCTTTTTATTTCAGTAAAAAGGTTTCTCTGCAAAAAAGCCCACTAAAATCGCCATTATGATTCTTTTTAATATCATATTTGTATACCTTTGTTAGGTAAATTACATCTTGCAGAGTTTCATTCAAATCAAAATAGGTCACAAATTATGATTTTTGTGTTTAAAACTGTAGCAACAGTCTTTGAGAGCGTTCATCCTAAAGAAATCCAGACAAGATCAATTGTAGATTAGATTGTATCATTTTAACGACACTACGAACAGAATTGTACATTCTTTCATTATAGTTTCTTCTTCATTGAGTTTAAAACAGTTATCATAACTTATTCAATGGTTTGAAACATTGCAAAAGCAAAAATACCAATTTGAAAGATGTCTGGACTAGATAGATAGCTGTTTACGAAAATACATGTATGAGTTTGAGTCCATGATAGGTTGTTGTTGCTGCTGCTTTTATATACCGTAAATTGGGATAGTTTAGCCTTGGTAAATAATTGGCCTAATTGGCAATCCTAATGATAAGGCCAAAATTAAACACACCGTAATATGTCACAGGTGGAAATTAAGCATATTTAGTGCAAACACAACAACAATACAGATTGTCTTTCACACTTCGCCGACGTTGACGATTATTTATCGCTGAAACATATCATAAATATTATTTCTTATTTTATTAGCTTCTTTCAGTTTGTTGGATTATTGTGTGTGAAAATGTCGAACTTGAAATATTTTTTGAATTACACATGTCAAAATAACGTATCTGTGTTTTTTTCGCCACAAAACGATTGTTGAAATTCAATGGGTATTAAATGATTTTCGTGGTGAATGATGCTCTTGTCTTCAATTTTAATGTTTAAACATTTTTTTCGTATCAAGTTTTCCTATTGACTAAACTTTTTCTTCTCATCATACATCTTTTCTCTTTTCTATGTTTGACAGTGCAATGCCGACTTTCATATCATTTCATTAATAGTCTGATCAATTAAAATCTGTTATCCTTTCTGCGCCCGGCCCTGTTTTCCGGACGGACGTCCGTAACGTATTTAAACGTGACAAAATTTTGACTTCCCAAAACCCGACCCTGTTTTACTGGAGGTCGCCCGAAACGTATTTAAACGTGTGCTTTTTCACGATTTTAAAAAGCACAACGTAAATCTGTGTAAATTTTATTTTAATGCCCGTTGAAAAGTGTATGTTTGAATATACGCTTTTGTCCGTTACCGGTATTCTACCTTTTAAAGAAATTCGGAATTTTTAACATGGTAAGAAACCCGTGTAAAACACGTTATCTAACGTTACGGTCTTTCTTCTGTAAAAAAGGTGGAAAAATGCATATCAAGAATAGTGCGTTAAAATCCGTAATTTCAACGCTCTGTTACGTAATTGGTGAAAAAAAATCGGTTTTTGGCAAGAAGACTGTAATGTAAAATTCCGTAAATTAATTAATCTAATTAACAGTAATTAATTTTTATGCCATTGCACAAAATGTCATTTTTAAGTAATTATTAGGTAAACATAGGATTTTTAAAAAATAATGAATAACTGCTTTGGAGCAACTTTTTTATTTTGACAATGAAAGATGAAGAAACAGCAGCACATGTAATTAGATTTTTTCTTAAAATTGAACTTTTTAAAATTACTAATTTTCTTATCAGATTATCTAGGTCAAATGTATTCAATTTCTTACTAAATGATATTTGAGAGAAAATATGCGATGCATTCAAAGGACTAATAGTTTTAAAATACCGATCGATTATTCCGCGTTCTTTTAAATAGCCACCAAAGTAAGGACTTTTTTAAAAATGAAAAATAAATCGACGGGTTTCCGACGAAAAAACAGGGTCGGGTTTTGAAAAGCGATTTTTATGATACGCTTAAATACGTTTCGGGCGTCTTCCCGTAAAACAGGGTCGGGTTTTGGGAAGTCAAAGTTTTGTCACGTTTAAATACGTTATGGTCGTGGAAAGGATATCACAACTTTATTCAAGTCTCCATTCTAAGCCGTCTTATAGTTTACGCAATACGGCACTGTACAACAGTATTATGGAAGACAAGCACCTTTTTTTACAAAATGACACTCGTACGCAGTCTTTGAAGTGTCTAATCAACCATCTACATTTCTTGCGTCCAAAAAGGTCTACCATTATGATTTTTTGTTTGAACTGTAGCAATATCCTTTTAAATTAAGAACGATCACCCTATAGAAATCCACACGTCTATAGATCAATTTTAGATCAGATTTTATCATTGTTACGTTACAACGAACCAAATCACGAATTCTTTCATCATAATTTCTTCTTCATTGAGTTGGAAACAGTTATCATGACTTATTCAATAAATTAAATGGGGTGAAACATTGCATATACAAAAATATCAGATTTAAGTTGAAAAACTAGATACATGTTAACGCAGATTCATTCTAAGGGATTATTCTAGACCACAAAAAGTTACAGGGTGCTGACTTATCATAGGCAGGACATATTGCATCAATGTGATTGTTTTTTCGAAAAGAATTGCTTAAAATTTTTAATGAACTAAATGTAGTTATGTTCATCCAATAAGTTTAGATTATTTAGTTGCTACTTTAAAAACAACAAAAAAATATACAATAGTGAGTGATGCATAGGTCTAAAGCTACAAACTCAATCCTTTTATATTTTAAGGCATCTGGCTAGTGAAAAAGTGTAGAATGATTCTGAACAAACATGTTCGACATGGTCGTGCATCTACGTCCTTTGCTTTAAATTAAAAGTTCGTTATTAACAATGGCTCCTTCTCATAAGCAGAAATTGAAATGTATGCATGTGTCCATGTTACGCATTTGTTACATTTTAATTAACCGTCATTTCTTTGAACTGTTGTATCAGACATTATTTAAGTCTACTTTAAGTCTTGTGCTTAGATGTAAACAGTTTCTGGCATTATGTACGTTGAAATAAAAAATACTGTTATTTCAAACCTTCAACTCATTTGTGTCAACTCTTGACCTGTTGAGCTCAGGCCCGGAAATTAAGTCCCTCAACTTGCGGAAACCTAAGATTCCGGAGGTTGGTCAGTACTCTTACATGTACATAGTAAAAAACGTTAAGTCCTAAACCTAGTATATTTAACTTTAGCTGCTGCTCGTACTTCCAACCAAGAAATAAGCGCACCTGTATTGTATCGAGCAGGATAAATCAAGAAATAAGCTCACCTGTATTGTATCGAGCAGGATAAATCAAGATATAACCGCACCTGTATTGTATCGAGCAGGATAAATCAAGATATGAGCGCACCTGTATTGTATCGTGCAGGATAAATTAAGATATAAGCGCACCTGTATTGTATCGAGCAGGATAAATCAAGATATAAGCGCACCTGTATTGCATCGAGCAAGATAAATCAAGATATACATGTAAGCGCAACTGTATTGCATCGAGCAGGATAAATCAAGAAAAAAGCGCACTTGTATTGTGTCGAGCAGGATAAACGCGCGGGCTACGTTCCATTTTTTGGTTGGCGAGTTCGAACCGTTGTTGGCTTGAGTCATTGCATAAACACGGAGGTTAGAACATGTTTTGTTTTGTTGTTTCTTAATATTGTTCTGTGATTTCTCTCTTTAGTTAATTGTCTGTGGCGTTCATTTTGAAACACATTATTGAAATACCATTCTCTCTTCTCCTCTCTGCTTTTTGGCTAGGTTGGGGGCTGTGGCCATTCCTGATATGCATATTTCACTTTTATCACTCGTAACAAGAACGAAAATATTGTGAAAACTAAAGTTGTCGTCGTTTAAATGTAATTGATGAACTGAATGCGTTAAATTTCTAATTATTAGTTTCAATAAATAATGTAAAAGTGAATAAATATATAAATTATATATATAACATAACACATTTGTAACTTTTGCAGGTTCGCTGTATTCGCGCTTGTTAATCGGTGCTAAACGAAATGCACATTACTGCCCATGCCTTTAGCATGTGTTGAATGCCAAATTCGAATGCCGTGAAGGCCGTGCAAATATTGAGTAGCGCAAATCAACTAGTCAAAACAACAAATAGAAGGAAAGAACAATCAAATATTTTTTTCAGACATTCATTTTTATAATCAAAAGTAGTTAATTTCGAAATCATGATATGACATGCAAAAGCATAATTTCTAGTAGACTATAGTTAATTTACAAAAATAACAAGAATTTTTACAGCAGGTTGACTGCTAATAAAGACGCTAGTTGGTATTTTCTGTGATTTATACAGGGCCTTAAACCTTGGCCGTTTAGGCATTGCTCCTGTCTTCATATGCTATGTCATCGGCAAAACAGACATTTATCAAAATCTCTCAAACGGAAAAATGCAGTTCCATCAAACTTTGCACAAATCAGCTGTATTAATGTATGTTTAAGATACTAATTTCAGACAACTTAGATCAGTAAAGAAAATTAGATGTGCAATCAAACACAAACGAAGTAACCCAAAACAACAATTCAAATGTCAACATGAGTAAAGTGATACTGAGAACAATATCTAAGATCCTTGTAAACAACTTTCAATTAGAAAGAGAGAAATCAACATTTTAGTAGTTTCGCGACAAGAGAATTGAAGGTCAAACAAACTTTTACAAATGTTTCATATTGAATGCATTTGTTATACGAAAGTACCTTAGATATGATTGTCAGTAACTCATTCCTCATGAAGTCATTAAATTGATATTTGGTGTTAATACTTAATTTTTTGTGTGTTTGATTGCAAATAGAATTTTAGGGATTTTTAGGTCTAACTATTTTTCGTTACTACTCTAACTTGTCTGTATGTATGTAAAATAAACAAACATACTAAATAACATTTATTTTGTGCAAAGTTTGTTTTTAATTAAATTGTGTCGTTAGAGAGTTTTCTATAATTTTCTGTTTCATCAATAACAGTGCAATGACAAATGCCATTATAGCACTTTAATTCAACTGATCAGTGTAATAGGTAATGCTATATAATTAATGTAATATATTATATGCAAAGTTTCAACACATTTCTTTCACTAAAAAGACATGGGTATTATTTCCACGATAAATATATCCAATACAGAGTCAACTAAAATTTATGATATAAAAATAATGGTATATGCAATTTCAAATAGGTAACAATTAATGTCGTTTATATTTTACAGTTTGTTTGCATTCTATAGTTTGAATGTGTCAATGTCAAAGATTTCAATGACCGTATTTTTGCATAGTTTTAAATAACATAAAACAGGTACAAACATGGGGAAAGATACCTTTAATTAAGAAAAACTGTTTGCGTGTTTCGCCAATTCAATTTGATTCATCTTACAGGTACTAACATTAAAATCATCTGTACATTTATAAAAAAGAAGATGTTATAAACGTGATGTTTACGTGTTGGTCGCTGGTTGTTTACATATTTGCAGTACATGTAACTGTTGATTGCTTTGCTTTCCTTTGTTTTAGCACGACTGTGGGGGGTTCAGGAGTTTATGCAGGTTTCTAGAGAAATCGTGTTTAAGAACACAGAAGCTCCACTAGCGCTTGACCAGCCGCCCCACACCCTGCCAACCCTAACTAATACGCCTTTGTTCTTGTTTTGTAATAATGGTGTCAAGTCACAAATATTATTCCATTCTGTCAAAATATAATACACCGTCAAAATCGTAGTGCACCATATACATGTAACCTGGTCAATACCCAAGTGACAAACTGTTTAGACATTGATTAAACAAACATTCAAGAGTATATAGGGGAATAATGAGAGCTTTATTAAACTACATAAACTAGCTACAGCTCCAAACTACGTGTAAGCGCGCATATACAATATATAACATATAGCATATATAAATCAGCGCAATATCATATGAACATTTTACAGATTCGTACAAGCATTTAGGATGGCAGATTTACAAGACTCATCACAATAATATCAATTCATATAATAATAATACTGAAATCATAAATGAAAACTTCGTCCAGCATACAACATTAATAGAGAAAACAATAAATTAACAAAACAGTTATCCAGTATCAACAACAAAATTTCTTGAGATAACCAAAGCATATAAATAAAGTAAGGGTGTGGAGGGTGGGAAATTTTACACAGTTTCGACTATAAGCACATGCGCGACAAGCTAACTTTTGATAGGCGCTCTCAGAACCCCCGTATCTCCAGGAAATGCTACGGTCAGCTGAGCTAAGGCTGCGCAATTGATTGACGTTTAAATGAAATTAATGAGATTAATTCTACCAGTTCCAAGGTGGAAACCCCGTAGATTCCCATGTCTGTTGTTTGTTTCTCGTTTTATTGGTTGCATTAGTGGTGGTATTTTGATTTAAAGTTAGGATAATATTGTTACACACTATTTATTTCTTTTAATATTTTAACAAAGTCTCTTAAGATATTAAGATATAGATCTCGCGTTCGTTGTGTTTACGTAGAAGAACATGTTTCACTTTAAATTTGTCATTGAATAGGCAAGCACGTTTAGCTAAGTTCTACACTTAAAAATACACAATTAGATAGAAATTTTAACGATGAAATATTTAGTTTTATTCCTTTCACATTATGTTTTGCTTCAAACGGCTGAACCCATTAAGTTAAGGAGAAAATGGTTGCGATGGAATGAAACAAACGTAACTTTTGGCGAAACAATTGGTTTGATTGAATCGGTTTCATTGATGATGTGTTTAGCGAAATGCCAGGAAACTTCCGGTTGTGTAGCAGCTCACGTAAATGAATATAATTCTAAATGCGAGCTTTCAGCCTATTACCCTCCTGACGGAACCAAGTCAGCAACTCCTCGCAACGGGTGGACTGTATATTTTAAAGGTATGCCTAAGTTGTTAAATAGCAAGTATATATTTTATTTGTTTAGCAGGTGTAAAGCAAAAATTTGTTTCACATTTATTGAGAACATGTTGACCCTCTGTATCAAACGTAAAAAGGTAAAACAAGTTTGGTTTGAAAAGTTGCTCCGTGGTAATGATCTACCCTTCTATGTGTCTAGCGCCTGGCAAGTAGGTAGGCGATCGGTAACCAGTTGTATTACATTGTGTCCGACCAAACATCCATATTAGAACAAGGGCCTGGTACAAGTGCCTGGTGAGGTTCGACCCCTGATCGGTAGGTTATTGAAAACGTTTCATAGACTAACTGGCTTCTAAACATACCGACATAGCAGAATAAAAAATTTCAACTTGCCTAAGGTGGAACGCGACCCCAATTTTTTTCGAGTTTCCTCACGTAATTTCGCATACATATAATTGAGCATATGCCTGTTTTGGATGTGTGCTTACTTTTTAAGTATTTGAAGCCGTTTCGAAACTATAAGCCTTCAAAGTATACCACTGACCTCACTTTTGAGACGTCACACATATGTCCCGCGTTCTATCAACAAAAGCCGATATTTCATTCAATTTTGGTTTTCGTGGCTCACGTTTTACAAATTTAGTTAAATTTAACGTCAGTTTTCTGCTTAAAAAATCGCGGTTTTTTGTTAATTATAAAAAAATCTAGATTTAAATCCAATGTCGGCGTACACAGTATAAATTTTCATGCAATCTCGTTACAGTGAAGTTTCTAGCAATTTCTGCACATTTAAACGTAGAGTTAAAATAGTTTCATCAGTGATGTCTATTAAGCAAATGCAGAAAAGCTCGAAGCGACGTAACAAAATTTATTGTCACAGTATGAGAAATCTGTAATGTTAAGTTGATCGTAATTTCAAGTAATGCCTTTGTCATCCCGCTCTGTTATAAAATTCGTAAAGAGAATAAAAACTCTTAATAATTTCTACTTAATTTGTCAATTCTATTGAATGGCACTTATTTTAGTTAGAATGCGTAAATTAGATTAAACAGTTGTTCAATTTATCCTTTTCCTGTTGACCAAATGGCAGAGGCAAGCTATCAGAACAAAATCAAATTCTATCTAGTAGTGCATTTATTCGAACATGTTTTATGAACTAAGGCAAAAATTGTGAAACTATTGTTTGAGCATAACAACATAGTTATTAGGTATAAGACAATGTCAATTAAAATAGCTGGGGGATGGCCAAGAAACGGAAATTCATTTTAATAAAAAAATAGACATTATTTTCGATTTGCAGCTTCATGTCATGCAATGATTGTTACGTATATCAGGGCTATCCGATCAACCTTTTTATGGGGTTGTCCCGGTTAGCTCAATCGGTTGCGTCGCAGGATTTGCAGGGCTAGTTTCTGTCGCCGTGACGGTGCGGGTTCGCTCCCAGCTAGAGGCACTATCATTTCAAATAACTTTCATTATCTGTAAAATTCTCAGTGTACGGAAGGAGAATGGAAACAGAATTAACAACGATCCGTGTATTAATCTGTTCTTTGATGAGCACAGGGTGTCCTTTTTGTCAAATGGCTACTGTTCTTTGATGAGCACAGGGTGTCCTTTTTGTCAAATGGCTACTATTCTTTGATGAGCACAGGTGTCCTTTTTGTCAAATGGCTACTGTTCTTTGATGAGCACAGGTGTCCTTTTTGTCAAATGGCTACTGTTCTTTGATGAGCACAGGTGTCCTTTTTGTCAAATGGCTACTATTCTTTGATGAGCACATGTGTCCTTTTTGTCAAATGGCTACTGTTCTTTGATGAGCACAGGTGTCCTTTTTGTCAAATGGCTACTGTTCTTTGATGAGCACAGGTGTCCTTTTTGTCAAATGGCTACTGTTCTTTGATGAGCACAGGGTGTCCTTTTTGTCAAATGGCTACTGTTCTTTGATGAGCACAGGTGTCCTTTTTGTCAAATGGCTACTATTCTTTGATGAGCACAGGGTGTCCTTTTTGTCAAATGGCTACTGTTCTTTGATGAGCACAGGGTGTCCTTTTTGTCAAATGGCTAGTTCACGCAATCAGAAGAAACTGTAGAATTTGTCTTCCAGAAATGATAAGAAGACTGACAGGTTTTGTACATGAATTTTACAACTTGTTTTGAAATTCGACAAAGAAATTTAATTTGCACAACAGTACGACCGCGCGAAAAAGTCATTTTCGACGTTTGCGCGAACTTTCGAGCCAGCGAAAGATAAAAATACCATTATAGTAGCTTGAAAGAGACAATATACACATGGCAACACCATTTTGAAATTCTAAAATAGAAAGTACATGCAGTGTTTATATATTAATACTTTAAAGCCATTTTCTGAAAAGTTCAGCACCGAAGGTTCAAACTTAAATATGATACTAAGTTTAGCTGCATTTGTTCGGCTCTCCCGTATTACTCAACTAACAGTCGTAAAACGTTATATCTCGATTATAAAGCCCGCATCTTTTTGAAGAAAATGTTTAAGACCAGCTATACATTTTTCTGGTATCTTACAACTTTTCCATATTAAGTCGCGAAATACATGTACGTAACGTGTAGGGAAACGACCAAATCCAACTCTGCACTATTTTCAGTTTTCCGTATAACATGTGTTTAAATACTACAATTGTATTTCGACATATTTTAAGTAGAAAACCTAAAAAAATGTCTATTTCAGACGAATATTTACGTTTTTGTTTGCCAATTTCTCGTATTGCACGTATCCTACAAAAGTATAGCTCAAACTTCTCAAAGTCAATTTTAAATGAAAATGAAGTTCGAATCTTTGGAATGAAAATGACTTCGTGAAATTTCGATAAAGCATCATCCGATTTTTCTTCTAATTCTGTAAATGTCTAGAAACATTACAAAAACAATGATGGTCAGTAAATCTGAAACTTTGAGGTAAGGTCTGCTGGATGTGGCCATTCTTGATTATGTAAATTTCATGTTTAGAAGAAAATAAGAGAATTGTAAAAGCATCTACTAGATGTATCATTAAAAACAAGTAGAAACATTATTAAAAAAAGACTAACATTCCTAGAGGAAACACGCTACTTGATAAAAGCTGTTCAAGACAACAACAATAAATAAATAAATAAACTTATTATTTGGCATGCATACATCAAGTCACTTATTAGGGAAAACAGGAAAACACTTATTCCAAAAAAATTGAGGATGCTAAAGATGACTCGAAAACCATTTGGAACGTTTTCAAAGAATTTGGCACAAAATCTTCTCACCCTTCCAAAATATGCAACTTAAATGTCAACAGCGAAATAATTAGCGATGAAACAGAAATAGCAAATGCTTTTAATAATTTTTTCGTTACTATAGCTGAGAAATTGAAAGATCCAATCATAGTATCCAGTTTCGAATATATAATTGATTACGTTAATTTGAAGGTTCCTCCTGAACATTATTTTTCTATTCCTTTAATATCCGAACGTGAAGTCTGCAAATATCTACAAAATCTCTATGTCTCTAAGTCGACCGGACTAGATGTACTTCCAAAGACACGATAGCATGGCGTGGCAACGAGTAAATATAAACAAAACCGTTAAAAGTAAATTTTATAAAATAGTAAGTATTTCTTTTCTAATTTGAAGCCTTATTTACTTAATGGGCTGATTGGGGAATTTCAGATTTCACGAGAAAACCGAAGGCAAAAACTGGAAAATGACCATGGACAATAAAGACCATACCTTCCTGTGGACACGTCTAACATATCTACTGTTCATAACAACGAGCAACTTAATTTAATAACTTTGCAGTTTAGGACAACATATTTTTCATATAACTTTAGTGCAGTGTTAAAACAAACCTGATACAATTAGCCGACGACAAATTGCGCGTCGTCAAAACTCAGATTTTGAAAGATTGATACAATTACTCACTTTTGCCAGCTGAACTCTTTCTAAATATCTATAAGCTGATAATTCTTGAGGCGAAGCAGACATACTGACATAACTTTCTCGTAGCCGAATTTGATTAAGCGGGGTGTGTAAATAATTATCCTAGCCGAATTCGGCTAAGATGAATTGTTCGAATATTATATAAGCAGATAATTCGGCGTAGATAAGTGTTTCGAAGCATATGACTCTCGCGCAGAAATTTCTTTGATATCTCTCTAGTAGCCGAATTCGGTTAAGCAAGCTTTGTAAAGATTTCTCTCTAACCGAATTCGGCTAAGATGAATTGTTCTAAGAATCTATTAGCAGATAACTCTTGACGCGAAACACACAGATTGCGTTATCTTTCTCCTAGCCGAATTCGGATTAGCAGGGTTTGTAAATAATTTCCTAGACAAATTCGATAGGATGATTTGTTATTAGAATCTATAAGCATACCACTATGAAGCCAAAAAATACTTCAATATCTTTCGCTTCGGGAAATTTGGTAATCTGTAGCCGAGAGGGTACCAATTTGGTAATCTGTAGCCGAGAGGGTACCAATTTGGTAATCTGTAGCCGAGAGGGTACCAATTTGAGCTACTGGAAAAGCTCAAGTTTAACCGGAAGGTGTTTAATATGGTTTAAAGTGTTTTTTATTTCACTAATAAAGGTTTTGTATGCAAGTTATGTTAGTAAATGCGAGCTAAGTCCAGATTCTCAAGAAATGCAGAATGGATGTACGACTTTGCTCGTAGTTTTATCCTTGATTTACGTGGTCGTCTCGTTTTACAAAGGCGAGAAAGGTCCTGATCACAAATGATCGAGAATTGATTAAGGAAATAAAAGACTACAACAACTCGAAGCTGATCAAATTGAAATCAATTCACATTGGTTTATGATTACAGATATGAAAAAAAGTAAAACTTGTTCAGTTATCAGTAAGCACAATACATCTGATACAACTCTTTCCACATCCATACCAATGCAATTATTCGCTCTCTTATACCGCGTTGAAGGTTATATGTTCACCAACTTTCTGTTACACATGCTCTTTCTTCCTCTCTTCTTCTTGGCTGTGTGGGAGGCTGTGTCTTATAAATGTGGCAATTACTCTCATATACCATGCTTTTTCTTCCTCTCTTCTTCTTGGCTTTGTGGGTGGCTGTCTCTTATAAACGTGGTAATTACTAATATGCGTATTTTACATTTTACAATGACTGAAATGACTGAAATTTCTACTTCAGAGGAATGCAAGGAAGGCTGGGTTGTTTTCGAGGAGTCTTGTTATTTCTTTGGAGACACGCAGCTTACGTTCCACGAAGCTGAGGTAATGTTAGTTTGGTTAACTACATGTAGTAGTGGTAAATACAACCGTGATTTCATTTGATATAATTCTGTAACTCTTTTCCTGCAAGTTAAGTTATAAATAATTCAAATTCAACAATTGTCTTACACGGAATGTATTATTATTACATGTACATACTTCACGAATTGTACTTGTTTAAAAATGAAGACTGTAAATATTATCAAGGAAAATGTTAATATTTCGTCGAGGTTTAGTTTAATGTCAGTAGCTCACTTCATTTTGGCAGAGTGAGTGAGCTGTGTTTTCTAGGTGTGGCAATTCCTGATATATTATCATTATTATGGTGTCAAACTTATCTTTTATAGACCTTCTGTAATGAACTGGACGAAAATGCTCAGCTTGCAAATATAGAGACCGCAGCAGAAAAAAATTTCATTAAAGACGCCATACTTAGCTGGTATGGCTCTTTCACTGGTAAATTATTCTTTCAATACATTCTTGTATATATTTGTTTTTAGTCTGAAATATGAAGACATATGATAAAATACATAGAACTATAATAAAACAATGACTTAAATATCTATATCATATATAAAAATTAAATTATTAAGATATTAAATTATATATTAATTTATTATGAATACGTATGAATAACAACTTCATTAAAAATGTCACAGTGCTATAACAGTTTATGATAGCTGTGATTAATTTGGTTTATTGTTTGTAAATGAATGTGTATAAATGCATTAATGTTGACATGCACATGATTATACTATGAGTATGTCGTAGACCTTACTATATTATTTATTTAAATGTTGTTATGTCACCGCTTGTAGTTGTTCTTATTATATATAAATATATATCATTATATATGTATTTATATGTTGAAAGTGTAGACGAGGAACTTTGTTCAAGTCTAAATAACAAAAAAATCTGTTCTGTACTATTTTAAACAAGATCATTTTTTTATAATTATTGTGTTATATGTTTTGGAACTTATTTAATTTAAAACTGAAGAGGGTGTCTCTCAATCACGTTTAGTTGAAACGAACTTATTTATATAAAACTGTGTAATAAAATATAACACTTATCAAAAAAAATGTTAAATTTACAAATTATTTGCGCTAATAAAGATTTTTTCCACTATGCGTAATAAATATTAATAAAAAAAACTCGCCTGGAAGCTGTGTGATTTATGCAGCCTCTACAATTTTCGTGTATTGCCTGAGCAAACGGTCCACTAACCGCGAATATAAATAAAATGAAACTGAATTAAACTATTCTATTTTGTTAAACAGGGTTCTGGTTTGGGATGACAGACGAGAATACAGAAGGTGATTGGAGACACTTTCCGTCTGAAGAAAAGGCAACCTATTTTAACTGGGGCGTCTTTGATCCGGATAAAGGCAGAGATGCTAACTGCGTGACCTTCTTTGGGTTCTATCAGTGGTCGGATGAATCTTGCTCCACTTCATACAGATCCATCTGTGAAAAAAAGTGTGTATCTTAGCATTAATTTACCGCAATTTAAGTACAGTTCAGGAATATTTTAATTTAGACACCGCCAACAACGAAAATATAATAGAAATAGGGGAAAATGTTCCTTGGTGATAATTATTTTCATATTTTAATTGTTACTTCATTTGGACAGAACTTACAAATTTTCATTTATTTCTCAAAATTAATTTGTTATTTCAATTCAAAATTTGTAAATTATATCATTTAAATTATACCGAGAAAACCTTTATAAGCAACGTCATTTCAAGAACTGACGTCAAGTGATAGAAGATACTTTTCCCCTGATGCCCCCAAATCTTGTGAAGCTACTGCAAATAAATATGCATATCAGGAATCGACAAAGGACTCACAAAACACAGCCTCCCCACGCAGCGAAAAAGAAGAGAGGAAGAGAAGGCATCATTGTTATACAACCTTCAATGTGGTAAATACGAGAATTTGGGTGAGGAGGGAGGGTTGTGAAAAACGACTGTAAAACACAATCCCAGAGGGATGAAACCATAACAGTATTGATTGCAAGTACAGGGAGAGGTTTTACGTCCGCCACACACCACACACATAGTGCCCCTTAAAGAAAGATGGTACTATATGACTTGTTTGTGTTTACAAAATATGCACATTTAAATATTTCAATAAGCAGAATTTAAAGATTATGCATTCAAACTTTATATATCTGCTGAAAGTATGTATTGAAAGTTGAAAAAGAATGTAATGAATAACTTCATTAATTAGGTATATTTAATAATAATTATATTATTGTACTTTTTAGCACTCTAGACATTCAGTGGAAAACGTACCATGTAATATATGACAGCGTTTTACCCACAAATTCTTTAATTACAAAATTAGTAATATTGTACTGAGAAAATGTACCATACGTCATATGACATGTATTTTTGGCTCGCAATTTTTGTTAAATTGATGTTAAAAGGTAAAATGACTGTGCAATTTGTTTCATGTCTGGATCATAAAGGCATCTTTGACTGAGAGCAAGAACATTTAAGTTGCTATTCATTATTTACTCTGACTCATTTATGTCAGAATATATTTTCAAAACTAGACAGTAAATCGTGTGAACATTTACACATTGGCATATTTTTTCTCTTTGTTTTGTGTGCATGACACTGAATATACCAGAAAAAAACACACATGATCATGAACATTTTTATTCAACACAAGATCATCCCGTGACAACTAAAATGAATTGCAAAGATTTTACAGTAGAAAGTAACAACCCTACTCACACCCTGGCACCGGCTCTCCCAACTACAATTGGCACCCTCACATACAGCTCACGGTAAATAATTTTAGAGGAAAGGGGGTGTCAGTATTTCGTTTATTTATCCGGAAAATCAAAACCTTTTAAAAAGTAAATGGTCAAAAGAAATGGCGATGAAGATGTAACCTTCGACAAGGTATTTTCAGATTTATACCATTCAATGTTCATCGCCTTATGTCCCCCAGATAAAAGAATGGGTTTTCCCAAAACGACAAAACAATGGACGGAACTGAAAAAAAAAATTGACAGGGGATCTGAGAATATAAATGCATATCAAAGACAAGGCCAATTTCAAAATTTAAAAAGGAGGAGGTAACTAAATCTGTTGGTAATAGAACAACATCCCAATCTATAAACAAATCTGAGTTTCAACACCTACATGTTCGATTTTCTGTGAATTTCTTTTATTCTCCAGTGTCATTTAAAATCATTAATTTGCAAATAATAGAGTTAACACCACGAGGCCTGTATATAGATTTGATAAAACACACTACGGGATATTGTATTAGTTATATATACATTTACGTAAAAATTAATACTTGCTAATATTTTTTTCAGAAAACAGTAGACTAGCCTCTGCCGAGTCCGAGTAGAGAGACGGTGATACTATGTGTCTATAGTATCATTTGAAGCATAGAGATGTGTTGTGAACACATTTTTTTTCTTTTAGACGTTTAAATGTGAGCCCAAATTGTTTAATTAGTGTTTAAAATTTGACAAATACTGTTACTGTTTTAAGTAACTGTTTAAACTGAGTAATCAAAATAAAGATTGTACTGCTTTTTGTTAAATCTCTATTGACCAGCATTTGTGAAGGTTATTCCATTTTGGTACTGATTCTTACATGTAGGTGGTCCCTGACATCCAAGTTACTAAGTATAAGTTCTAACAAGGCCTGAAGGGTATAAAACTGAGATTGGTCGCCATTTTAGCCAATCGGATGCTTGAGATTTGAGACTGGTTTCCATGCTCAGTTTTGTAACCCTGGGCATTGAGAGTTTTCAGTGGGTCTGCTCGAACTCCCTTTATGTATTTATTTTTCATGGGTATTTTGCCAGAAACTTGCAAATTGACAAATAACTACCCTAAGGCTGACCCAGACGAATTGCCTTTCTTAAAAGTTAACATCTGACCCTGCTTCTAATTCGGTATGGTCTTTATTAACATTTTAGAAATAGATGATACGCAAAGACTTTGAAATGGGGCGCGTTACGGGAAAAAGTACATTCGGGCATTTGACGTAAATTCTTAAAATGACGTCATTAAGGTGATGAGACGACATTCATAATAATTATGCATTTTGCGGTAAAAATGAAATTATATTGTCAAAATGTGTAACAAAATTGCCAATAAGTTATGAGAAAATAATAGATAAATTTAGATCTTTCCAAATATAATAACCACTTAAATGTTTAAAAATATGACAGAATGCACCTTTTCCCGCGACGCGCCCCAACTGTCAGCATACTCTTTTTAAACAGACTAAAAGATTTTTAAACTTACATTAGTGATACACGAACAATTTTTAGAACGAAAATACGGCTATTTGCTGTTGATTTGGTACACGATTAATTTCACGTTATATAAATGAAGTGGTATTGTATTATCAATTTGAACTTGTTAAATGCTTAATTTTGATATTTAAATATATTCAATCGTTTGTTGATTCTTTAAGAATATTACATGATATGTACTTTGTTGACAGGTGTTCTGCCGTTTAAATTATACATTTTTTGTTGTTAGAATACTGTCTACAAAATTAATAAAACATATAATATTCTTGGGACCAGGTGGGTTTTTGGGGATGTTTGATGGGAAAGGGGGTGAATTTACGACAGGGTAATGTTAAATCTAGTGTTATCTTTTCGTGTCAAATTCATGTACGAAAATGTACAATTCTAATTATAAATTCACATAATAATTACGTCTACATCACTACATTATTGCATTACCAAAGACGTTTAAGTAGTTTGATGAAGAAATTGTATTCTTTTCCTAACCTGTTTTAAGAGGTACGGACTGAATTGAACGTTTTGTCGTTGCTATCAGATTAAAATATGTATTTAGAATGTTTTTATGGATAGAATGCAGGGTAAAGGCAACGCAATACTTAGTTTGTTTCGAGGATTTGGTGCATAACTGAACAATATCCTTTATATTGATATATGGTATAGACCAGTATAATTGCGCTTTGATTTGTTCTTTTTGAGATTTCAGCATTATACGCGTCTAAAAAGATTAAACGTTGTCACTATCAACTTGTATATTCTTTATCAGAAACAATCAAGATATGCCTTTTTGGTGTTTATATGAATACCTTGCCTTTCATTGAACCGTTGAAGTGTTTCAATAACACCATCTTTATCATAATTAGCATCGTTACGATTGGTGTAGCATTCCTTCATGTGTAACTTTGCTAAGAGCTCCCAGTTATTGTTTATGCAAGATTTGCACAGTTAATATACTTCTGAGTTGTATATCTGGAAATCGTTTTTAATTATGCTTTACATTTTCTTACACACCTATTAAACATATTGTTTTAGGAAATATACTTTCAATGTAAACTGATTGCTTTTTACAGGCCATTAGTTTGCTAATTGTTCAATTTGCATATGAAACACAAGTATACAAAAATGATTAGAAATTACATAAAAACCATAATTTGTCAACTGTTGTACACGATATAGAAGACCAATGCACGTAAATGCTTTTTTAGTTATGTCATATTTTGTGAATCGTCTTTGGAAAGTTCTCTTGACAAATCTTTGGATCATTCCGGACTGGAGGTTATAAAGCTGAGATTGGAAATCAGTCTCAAATCTCAAGCATCTGATTGGCTGTAATGGCGGCTGATTGGCTGAAAATGCTCAGTTTTATAACCTTAGGCAACGCAAAATGTTTGAATCTTTTCTTTTTGACTTTCTTTTGGGAATGGTACAGGAATGAAAGGATTCTTTAAAACGCATGTGTTTAAGTCTACCAAAAGAAGTTTTATCAATCATTATCTTTATTCATGGAAGTATAAATTAAGTATGGTCATGCAAACGTATATTTTACAGAATTGTATTTCTTGTAATTCTTCAAATTTGTGAACCATTAAATTTATGTTTTGTCTATAATAAGTTTTGATACAAAATGTAGATTTCGGAGATTTATTTTTCTGTATTGTTTTAATTATTTGTTTCTTTTACTAACAAATAGGCAATAAGAGTCATGTTTTAATTCATGTCCGTGAATAATATGGTTAACTTTCACCTACATTTATACCATGATGTTTTCAGCCATGGTTATTAAGTTATGCAATGACTATTTTCAACCTATCTGATTTCATTACTTGACACAAATATTATAATATGTTAGACGTTAATTTAGACTTTAAATCGACGAAGCATAATGTATTGAACGTAAAGGTAAGAATATTCATCGTTTAATAATTTTACGACGGTGTTACATTAAACTTAAAGAAATGTTCTGCACCAACATTTCGGTAAAGTTTCCAGTTGAATTTTCTGCACCAGCTTGTCTTTCGATACATTTTTTAGCTGAAATTTCTGCTGGAATGTTTTAACATGATCTGCACATAAGCATTTGTTTCGGTAACATTTCCAGCTGAAATTGCTGCTAGAAATATAAAGTTTAGAAGATATTACAATTTCATCAGCTATGAGAGTGTAATTTCTAGCTGAAATTTAACCTGAAATTATTTAGAATCATTTGTTATTTTTAATTTACACTAGTCTAGTAGCAACATTTTGGATCTTAACGAGATTTCCAGCAGAAATTTATTCTGAACTGTGTCCAAGGTTATAAAACTGAGCATGGAAGACAGTCTCAAATCTCAAGTATCTGATTGGCTGAAATAGCGACCAGTCGCCATTTCAGCCAATCAGATCCTTGAGATTTGAGACTGGTTTCCAATCTCAGCTTTATAATCTTCAGTCCAGGTCCCGTGATTATAAAACTTTTTTCATGCTCAACTCAATTCTGTGCTCAAACTTAAATTGTCTAGAACATTAACAGTCTTCATAGATAAGTGATAACTATCTGTTCAACAGTTGTTGTTGAAAGCAATTTTGTCATTTTTTCAGTTAAAAATGTTATATTTTATATAATGAACAGAAACAAAGCCATCAAATTTTCATGCTCAAATTGAGTCGAGCATGAAAAAAGTTTTATAATCACGGGGCCAGATCATCACCTACTACATGTGTAGAGCACAACTGTGAATATAGGCAGCTGTTTGCTATGAAAAATTGTTCAGTTACTTTACCAAAACTGATTTTAAAAAGGAAAACACGATTTTTCCCTTTTTTTATTTAGGTGTTCAATGTAAATAATTTGTTTATTAAATCTATTTTAAACACTCATTATGTTTTACCTTTGCATCGATTCTAAGATGTCCTTATTCTTTCCTTGTGTGCACAATTAAATCTGAATGAATACACGTCTTTGTCTTTCCCGAACAATTATATGACTCGCAGGAAACGGAACGAACTAATCTTAATGCTAAAATTATGAAAAAGATATTACAAAAAAATCAGGCTGGGTTTGATTGAGCCTGGACAGTAATGGAAATGCATATTACTACCCACGCCGCCTAGCCCCGGGTTGAGCGCAACTTAATATTACACCGATAAACAGTACAACTGCAATCTCTTCCAAATGATGGTGTGCATATGGCTTGGGGACTGGAACCTTCAATTCGGTATTTTCAGATTACTACCATTCCATGTTCAGCGGCGTTTGGTCCCCAGATAAAATAATGTGTTCGCTCTAAACAAGAAAACAATGGGCGGAACTAAACGGAATAGAATTTTGAGAAGAGATCTCAGAATATAAATATTGCATATCACAGACAACGCCAATGCAAAGTTCAAAAAGCAGAAGTATATCCTTGGAGGTGATTGAACAATATCAAAATCGATATTGGCTGGGAAAATGAAACCACCAAATTGATCACAAAACTGGCCGATATATTACATGTCAGCAAAGGTAATTTTAAAAGTACTTTTAAAGTAGTACATAAGTATCATGTTCATCGACCTTCAAATGACGTTATTGATAACAGCACCGATTGAATGTACGGGGAGACTTTTAACAGCCGCCACACGGCTTATACAACGCTACTGTGATATTATATCTGCGCTGGAGAAGACATGAACAATGTTAACGTCTGCTTAGATCGAATGCTTCCACGTGTTGTATGAAATCACAGTCATTGAAAGAATAGAATAAGGGTTATTCGGAAGAAAATCAAAATTTCTTTTTGCCAAGAAAGTAATAGTTTGATCACTTGATTTCTTTTACTGATCAAATAGTGATGGTTTTTACTTGAAGTTGTACCATTTGGTAATAAAAAATAAAAGAAAAAAAGTACAGTGTATTTCTATTTTTTCAAATGTAAAGCTGAAAATTTCATTCATGATTTAAGTTTCGAAATTGAAAAATAATAAACATCAGTGTCTCTTGTGAATTACCTGAATGTTTTTTTTTATGTATTCGCAAGACAAGTACTTTTGTCTAATAATTATATAACAGTTATCGATCTTAACTCACCGATCTGTATAATAACTCTTCTGCATTTAGGTCAAGCGGAAAGAACTAAATGAAGTCACGCTGACAGCATAATCTACCTGCATTTTGTCTTTCTTAGAAATACGTACTGTTTAATCATTTTAATTCGCGCGGGTTTTATTTTCGCTTATTTTGCGTTACAGCAAGAGCGCGAAATTCAACCCCTGCAAAATGAAACCATGTAACAGTGTTTCTTTACAGAAAAATACAGTTTCGAGAATTTTTCCCCGCGAATTTGTTATTTACGTTTTGTTTTCGCAAAATTTCGTCCCCGCGAAATTTAATGATACTACAACAAACAAAGGGTTGGCAGGCAAATGTGAAGAAAACGTTGTCAAGACAATCAAACCGAGCTTGCAATGTCTTTATTTCGGCGTGTTCGGTAACTTTTAAATTTAAATTTTCATGTGTTTAAATATGATTCAAAGACCGACAGCTAAGTGTTGTTTTACATTTCATAAAGTTAATCAAACCCTGCGGCTAGACGACGAGGACAAAAAATGTGCTTTTCCATTGCTGCCCATGAACAGGATGAATCAAAACGATCCTGAAATATTCATACTTGTCATCGCTGGTGGAATTTTTATACTCCTTTTCATCTATTTCAATATCACAGAAGCGTTGTTGTGGCCGTGTGGCGGTTGTCAAAAGTATCCTCGTACATTTAATCAGTGCTTATATCAGTCTCGTCCTTTGAAAGTCATTGAAGAAGATAGTTATGAACTTTGCTAAAGTACAACAACTTTTCTAAGTATACACTTGCGTAATAGGACATTACTGGCTTGATAATTTAGCTATTGCTCTTAAACTTTCAATAAAACATGCAATTGATAATAACTGATCTAAAATTAATTTGGCTTAATGCATACTTAGAAAAGTTGCTAAGTGCACTTTTAATATTAATTTGGTTTAATGTTTCGACCAGTTTAAGCATGGAAGGCTTCAATATCCCAGCCAATATACATTTGATTTTTTTTCAATAACCCCAATGATTTCCTTCCTGCTTTTTATATCATGCGTTTGGCGTTGTCTGTGATATTCAGGATTTAAATTCTCAGATCCCTTTTCAGAATTGTATTCTGTTTACTTCCGCCCATTGTTTTCTCGTTAAGGATAAATCTATTATTTATCTGGGGACCATACGCCGCTGAGCATGTAATGGTATTAATCTGAAAATATCACTTTTAAGTGAGTGGGCATCGTGACATAACACTGATGGACACTAATAGCATTATCTACTCTCGTGACATTACACTGATGGACACTAATAGCATTATCTACTCTCGGGACATAACACTGATGGACACTTATAGCATTATCTACTCTCGGGACATTACACTGATGGACACTAATAGCATTATCTACTCTCGGGACATAACACTGATGGACACTAATAGCATTATCTACTCTCGTGACATAACACTGATGGACACTAATTGCATTATCTACTCTCGGGACATAACACTGATGGACACTAATAGCATTATCTACTCACGTGACATTACACTGATGGACACTAATAGCATTATCTACTCTCGTGACATTACACTGATGGACACTAATAGCATTATCTACTCTCGGGACATTACACTGATGGACACTAATAGCATTATCTACTCTCAAGACATTACACTGATGGACACTAATAGCATTATCTACTCTCGGGACATAACACTGATGGACACTAATAGCATTATCTACTCTCGTGACATTACACTGATGGACACTAATAGCATTATCTACTCTCGGGACATAACACTGATGGACACTAATAGCATTATCTACTCTCGGGACATAACACTGATGGACACTAATAGCATTATCTACTCTCGTGACATTACACTGATGGACACTAATAGCATTATCTACTCTCGTGACATTACACTGATGGACACTAATACCATTATCTACTCTCGGATCTTGATTTTTCCTAAAGAACCTGCATTTTGTCTGTTTAACGTAAACAAACGACTGGCAGTCAAAATGGCGAACACATCGTTTAGACAATATTGAACAAAAAATAACTTGATGTTTTTGTTGTTTTTTTTAATCATACAAACCTTAGACAAGTTCTAACTCTACGATGTCTGCTAATTGCAGGCAACTCTGTTAAAAAATAATAAATTTTAAAATACAAAGTGTTATAATTTGGATAAGAAAGGGAGCGTTAATGCGAATTTTCATTACTTCCCATGTGCAGGCCTCAATAGAACCGAGCATGCAATATGTTCATATTTGTCGTGTTCGATAACCTTTAATTTTAAAACTACCCTTTTCATGTGTTTAAGTTTGATTCACAATGAAATAATTATCTTCTAAGCATGTTATATTGACATTTAAACACATTTTCCTCTAAATGCAAGGCTAAAAACGATTTACGCAAGTTTTCACATCAGCAGTTCAGCGTTCAGTTAAGATGACTGTTTTACGTCACGTGATGTCATTACATGTGCGTGCCAGTCAAATTCGCCATTTCAACAATTGCATAAGAAGCAGTTGAAAATATTCATTATTTGGATTTCTTGTACAAAAAATCTACCTACAGCTCTACATAACAATAAAGCAAGTAATGGTAACGGACAATACACTTACGTTTCTTCGAGAAATTGTGAACGTCAGAGGTCAGCTTTGTATGGTGATTTATGATATACAAATTACGAAAGTTATCGGAAGTTTTTGGTGAAGAAACTTTTCTCTTTATTTCAATTGTTGATTTTAATTTGATATGGTTTGCAGCCCCACTAAAATCATTTCACCCTGACTATTCTTCGCTTGATTCTAATAGTGAGCTTTCTACCATTTTAAAGATTTTGAGATTTTTACATCGTTGGATTCGTCTAGAAGAGAGCTATCTCCTGGTACCCTTGTTTAACCAAATAGAGTACCCCTTGAAAAGTTTTTCAATCACGTTTTGCGCTATCTCCCTGTTTCTCAAATGATAGTGTCTCTAGCTGGGAGCGAACCCCCACCGTCACGGTGACAGCGCCTAGCCATGCAATTCCTAAGACGTAACCAACTGAGCTAACCGGGACAACGCCAAAAAACGTTGATCGGATAGCCCTGATATACGTAACAATCACTGCATGACATCGGTAACGGGTTAATTTTACTGATAACAGTACGGACTAAATATATGACTGACTCAAGAGTATGTGAGTGCTAGACGGTGGTATGTCCTGTAGTTAGCTCAGTGTAACCCTAAAATGAATGATGATATTGATCTTTTAGTACTATACCGAGCTATGAGCCATGCCTTTTTTAGATTCGGACTGGGATATCTCCTATCTTGTTAATTTTATACTGAGATATCTCCAACTGATTTCAGTTGACTAACTATATCTCACTATAATAGTGAACAACCTTTAACTAGTTTGAGCTATCTCCAAATTTAAAAATTAAATATCTCACACCTATGACACCTATCGTTCGGTGCTTTAATATACATGATCTATGGACAATCCTGTACACCCTCTTTTTTATTTTTGAAAAGTGACCAACCACAACCGACATGATTGACTTTAAATATTTGATTGCCGTTTTCTCAAAATAGTAAAAATGGAGTTAGCTTATTATTATCCTCAGGCGACGTATTCCTGGCGGGATATAAAGATAATTATCTTTTTTTGTATTGATGCACATACAGATCCCATACAGATTATAAGTAGTTTTCAATTTACATTAATTGCTGTTTTTAAGTTGTAAGATATCTTTAAATCTTTCTCAAAAGACAAAAGACAAAAAGGCTACATTCAAGAAATTGAGGTTTTGCGTCTTTGCCTTGGGTTATTTAAAACTTAAAAAAAAAATTCGGAAGCAGGCAGCTGGCAACTAAAGGACACTATACACTAAAAGAATGTTTAAATAAACCAATCATTTTATAATTTCTCTGCGTAGATTCGTGGCTACTCTTCGCTTATTTAAAATCATATTTTGATACCTCATTTCCTGTTTTTTGCAAAAAAATATTAAATACAATGTACCACACATAGATTTGGAAACCACTGACATATAATCCATTTAGGTGTAAAAACAAAAGTCACAAAATCGTCATTATATTATCCGTTATGGAATGTTTACTTCTCTCTGTTTAAATATAGATTCTTTAGTTATGTCAAACAAGTCTATGCAGTTCTGTAATAATCGATTTCTTAGCAGCTACAAAAAAGATGTTTTAGCAGTTTTGCCGGGTAATTATTTAGATTCTATTTACAAATGACCCGGTCTATTTTGCGAATTTAACCCTCACCTAAACAATGTCATAGGTCTATAAACTAACAAGTGAATTTTAATTGTAATTTTTATAAAAAGAAATAAAAATATATTATCATATTATTTTTTACATTTGAAAAATTTAATCCAATAAAATGCGGGGAAATTAAATTCTATTATCGGTGCAGTCAGAACATTGAGCAATTTGTGGATACCACATCAGATGCGTGTTCTCGACTACTGCAATGTCTTTATCAAAAACAGGTAATAAATAAACCATCCATTAGTAAAAAAGTGAAATATGCATATCAGGGATGGCCACATCCAGCAGACATAGCCTCCCCACACAGCCAAACAGTAGAGAGAAAAGAGAGAATGGTATTATAATAATCGATTTCAATATGGACGCTTCAACAAAAGTGGGAACCTGAGGAGTTACCGCCTTGGAACTGTCAGTGGCAAAACAATTTGCAACTGGGGTTTAAACAAGGCTCTAGGGTGCACCAGCCTCACACTTGCACCAACAGGTTTTCTTATCACAAAACAAGTGAAAGTTGTCTTGGTGAAAAATCTCCAACCCACCCACCAGCTCAACAATGTTGCATGCAAAAGCATACATACATATAAAACATAAGAAGCTAATAGCATTGCAAAGTCAAAGGGCGGATACTCAATGATCTTACCGAGACCATCCCCGTGTGATGTGACCTCATTGTCACTAAGAATGTACTAAGAATGGTCATCTGTGTTACAATAAATACTTGCTCTTCATTTTAAAACGAGCTTTCTAAATCATTATTTTGCTCCGTAAAACAATTCTATCATATTTATCTAATTTTATTACATGTTTTTAATGATCAAATGGTTACAAATTGTTGGAAATATTTACCCACTTAGATATCAAAGACCGAAACACATATTATAAACATGTAGCCTACTGCTGGCAATGGATGTTGATAATTTAAACACAATATTTATCGTCAGTCAATACTGCATCGGCTTTCATTTCAAGATTTGACTCTCTGACATTGCCACCAGTATTGAAAAAAAATGACGATTAATTTTGTTTTCGCAGAATCTTTAACCTTATTAATAATATCATACAGTTTGATTAACGGTTTACATGTGTCTTACGATGTAGGTTTTAGAACGAAATGCGTGGACGATAAATATATTTTCCATAAAATTCTGCAAACATCTTTGGATCAGTGCGTTATAGAATGTGTAAGGAGACCTGGGTGTTTGGCAGTTAGTTTTTGCAAGCGATTTACTCTGTGCAACCTTCTGAACACCGATGGACTATCGGAATCGGCCTCGACCTCGACGGATAGAGATGACTGTGATTTCGTCGCAAAATCTAGCATTCTTTATAATGTAAGTGCTGTCATGAAATCTTATTACTGTAAAATCATTAATATTCGTGTAGTTTTAAATTCCGTGAATTTCGTAGGAAGATCATGACGAACTTAAAGCAAATAAAGAAATGTACATGGTTTAGAAAATTGAGACCCACGGATCCGAGGAGGAAACATGTGTCCAAGGCTAACGAAAACAAAAACACGAAAAACACGAAATTTTCCGTGAATATTAGTGCATCCGAAATATATAGATTTGTTTACAGCTTTAAATTTTTTGGGGAAAAGTAATTAACAATCTTGCAATATTTTCATCATTTTCGTGTTATTTCGACTTCGTCCTCGGTCGATATCACACTACCCAGGTCCGCAAAACTACATATCAACCTCAACATTAGTATTTATTTGTATAATATCCTGCTCAATAGACTTCAAAATGGAATACATCCATTGGTAAAGCACAAGACGATCAGAAGCTCGGTTTACTAGAAGTGCAAAGTAAAAACATATCAGTTGGAAAATGTTCAACAAATCATAATGTTTTCTTGCAAATTTGATCGTTTCACTGGCCCTAGAAAAAAATCTAAGTCGACGAGAAACAAAGTGTTTTGTATGGGCACTATTATTGATGAAAAAAACTTAAATTACTTATGCACAAAATGTTATTGAAAATTAAACAAAAGTCTCAAATTAAATAGAAAAATCCAAGTGATGTAGTTATGACAAAATATCTATGAAATGTTCTCGGTCAGAAGTGAAAATAGTTTTGGGGCTGTAAATGGGCAAAGATTTGTTTCCCCTGAAAATCTGTTCCCTGTGGTCGAATTATTCATTCACTGCATGCACACATGGATGATTTTTGTAATATTTACTTAATATGTAAACACTTTAACAGCTAACAATATTATTTGTTGATTTTGTTCTTGGAAATTCTTTCTTAATTCCTTCCTAAGCTTCTCTTTTTTTGTTCATTTATTTGTGGTGTATTACCGTTAATCGGGATATTTTGGCGTCGTCAAATTTTGGTCATTCTGCCCCAAAATGCCTGTGTTTTACTTTGGCCAGTTTAATTTTGGGTGTTTATCATTGTGTGGCGAAACATAAACACAAATACGTAATTTTGACATGTCATGTACGCTATTTTATCAGATTGGTCGGCATTTATCTTCGACATATTTATACACGATACATATAGGAGATAGCAACAAAAGATAGCAAATTTATTCATATTATTATTTTAAACACAAAAAAAAACTTCGCATGTGGAAACATAAATTTAATTCCATAAAAATTATATAAGTGTAATGCAAATAACGATATGATATATAAAACACTAATCCAATCTCACATTTTCACAACATTAATTGCAACAAACAATAATCGAACAAACTTAAATACAGTTATCGAAATTAAAAATAATGTGATTTATCAAGTTGTTTTTATAAGCGATAAATAGTGATCAACGTCGGCAAAGTGTGAAAAATAATCGGTATTGTCGTATTTGCACTACCTGGGCTAAATTTTCACCTGTGACATATTTTGGTGTGTTTAATTTTGGCCTTTTTCATTAGGGTGGCCAATTACGCCAATTATTAACAAAGGCCAAAATATCGCAATTTACGGTATTTAAAATTGATCTTATTTTGAACGCATACGCTTTTTAATGTCTTGTGAACGTACAATGTTACACAATTTGCGCCTATCATGCGTCCGTCTATCTTGCATCGTGCGTTTGTGCAATTTGCATCGTGCGTCCGTCTATCTTGTATCGTCCATCCGTCTACCGTGTACCATGCGTCCGTTATCGTGTATCGTTCGTCCGTCTACCGAGTATCGTGTGTCGGTCGTCCATATAACATGCGCCTGTCTATCGAGTATCGTGCAACCGTTCATCGTGTATCGTACGTTTCATGTGTGACCTTAAACGCTAACAGTATTATAACTGAAGTGTGTTTTTTTGGCTGCGAGGAGAAGCTGTGTTTTCTTTGTGTTATTCCTAATAATTTCCTTTATAATATAAGTATATTTCACTTTTTTCATGCAACAGCCTACTTTTCAGTTACCGCCAGGGTGTCAGGAATGCAAAGATGGACAAAACTGTGACTTTGAAAATGAAAAGTGTACGATGACAGGTAAATTATAATAACATTTGATGAGATTGAACCTATTAATCTGGGAAAATGTACTCGTTTCTCTACTTGAAAAATACCATAAAACTAAAAAAAACTAGAGACCAGACCCAAATATAAAGCGTCTGAAAAAGGCGACTACTCGCCATAGCAGCCAATCAGATGTTCTTTAAGACTCGTTGCCAGTATTAGTCTAATGTTCTTGGACCTTTAATTTACACAATAGTTGTTTCAACACATTTTTCTCTTATAACATTTTCTATATTACATGTAGTGGCAATTGGATTTCACAATGGCATCAGACTGTTAAACAAATTGACATGTAGGGCGCGTCATATTGAATCACATCTTTTTAAAACGTTCTTAAGATATTTTTTTCTTTTTTAATTGAACTATTTTTGTTTCTGAAATATCAGCAAATTATATGTTTTCAATTTTTAAAATGCATTATAACCCGTCCAACTTTCAAGACTAATCACACGGATTTATTGTTATTTCATAATACATACAAAACTGCCTTTTCGTCTCAGTACCACTTTTTGAGTTTGTTTAATTGCGGTTAACGAACTGTTACAATGATAACCACATGTACAACGATCCTCTTTTTATTGTTTATATCGAATTAAACGTCCACGAAAAAACAATATGCTCATTAATAGGCTGTCATATTAAAATAGATGACCTTTGTTCAGTTATATATTCTTTTGGAACTTTGTATTGTTCAGAATTCATTAAGGATCCATCACACTCCTCCTTGCACGTTCATTAATAAAAAGAAAATTATCAAAATCTCAATAAAGGTAAACTGCCGTTCACTGAAACTTTGCACAAATTATTGTTACTAAAGTATCTTTATTTGCATATGGTAAGACACGTTTAAAACAGTAAAGAAAAAAGAGCGAGATCTAAAACTTCTGTTAACTTCTATTTGCATAAATTCACGAAAACTAAACAACACTAAACATCATTTTAAAATGTCCACATAAGTAATATGATACTGACATCTATATCTTGTTTCCTCGTGACTCACATATATAAATTATATGAGATAATAGTAAAAGTGTGTTTGACCTTCAATTTCGTGGTCGCTTCCTGGTCGCGTAAATGGGTGACAAACCCTGATTTCTCTTTACTAGTTGAAAGTTCTTTTTACAAAGTATACAACAAAATTCTTGTCAATATCATTACTTTCAATATAGGAATTTAAGATAATGTTTTATATTGCTTAGTTTGTTTGTGAATTCATGCAAATGGAAAATTAAGGAATTTTTAGGTCTGTCTGTTTTTTCTTTACTGTTCTTACTGTTCGTCATATACGTTAAATGAAGATACAACAATGGCGATTTTTGGGGCAAGGTTTCATTAAACGGCATTTTGCCGTTATTAAGATTACGATAATTTTCTTTACATGTATAACAGGCTTTCAACAGATCCTCAATTTTCCTTCATTTTCCTTCTTCTTCAAAATTTCCTACTTTATTCCTACTTTTAAATGCCAGAAGTTCTACTTTTTAAATAAAAAAAATCCCCCACTTTTGCCCTATTTTTTCTGAAGAGGCAGTAGAAGCCCGGTACCAATAACATAAATTGAATCTTATAGTATTGCCTTTAGATTGTTTCTGTTATGCCTCTGTTTATATTCCAGAATGTCCCAAGTTGTCGCTGGACAATGGTGTGCTGCTTGGTAACATGAATGGAATTGGAAACCGTGTAAAGTTCACGTGTAACAGTGGATACAAGACAGAGACTAGCGAAATGTACGCAACTTGTAAAGAAACCGGGGAATGGTCAATAACTCCGAAATGTGTGAAAGGTAGTCCAAAACAAATTTTAACTTTAATAAATTTATTGAAATGCGGCTTTTCTATTAGTTGTTTTCAGAGTTTTTTTCCGCTTACTTCATTAATTGTATTCAAATATTTCCGTTTTATTATCGAAAAAGAAACTGCTTTGTTTGCTTTTTAAGCATTTCAACAAGAAATGTTCTACCTTGTGAGAAAACACCAGTAATGTATGCCTGAAAATCCCATAATTTATATTAAGATGTTTGAATTGTTTTTATTTCACTAACACAGGTTTTAAATATGTTTGTAAATTCTTTACATCAAAGTTATGATAAATCTTCTTTTTTATTCTAACTTAAATTTTTATCACTGAAAAGATGGGAACAGACTGACCAACCATAACAATCCAATCATTTAACGCAGAAAACAGTACGAGTTATTAGTTACCTAAATACAGCTTGCGGCTTGGAAAGAAAGAAATTCATGTTCTTAACAATTGTTTACAAATTTCATTTCATTCGATTCTCTTGAAACTAATACTGTAATTATTCAAACACAACAAAATTATGCAGTACTATATACAGTACTGATAATTTACAAAAATTAAAATAATACCAACAACGTAATTGTGTTTTATGTTCTGCTAGGTGATTCGTTAACTACAATAATCTTACAGCTTGCAAAGAAAAACATGTCTTTGAACAGCTGTTGACAAATTTCATTTCATTCGATTCTCGGTAATTTACAGCAAAAAAAAATAGATGCACAGCAAGATTATAGCAAGCTTATGCTTAAACGGGCCTGATAATGCTCACAATTTATAATAAAACCTACAACGTAATTGTGTACTATGTTCTGCTTAGTAGTATAAGTATCATGCATGAGTGTGAGGTGAAGATGGAAAAATCTGTCACCGAGGGTTAACTGTTTTACGGGAATGAGGCTCTGAGGATCTTTACCGAATGTCTCATGCAAGATACTTTTTATTGAATACCTTTTATTATTTATAATATTCCTGTGTAAGAATACAAACTAACTTATTTTCCTTATGCTGAAATATCGACGTTAACGCAAACCTTTTTTTATAAATGACGTCACTAACTTGAATATATTACGTCAGATACTTGAAGACGTGACGTCACTCACGTGACTCATTCTACATAGGGGTTGTAGGATCAAAATTTCCTACACGGGTGAAAACACCGGATGACCTGATCTGGTGTGCAAGAATGTTGTTTTCAACATACATGTCTACGGCACATAAAGTGATACTTTCACATAGTAATCACCTATCAATGCCTTACTCCATATGCATGACTTTTTTTCAACAAAAAAATTAAACAGGTTATAACAATATATTAATAGGAACCTCTTCTCTTTAGAAGCGTGTTAAAGGCATTACTATTCACTTTAATAATAATAATAATAATAATAATAATAATAATAATAATATGAGTATTCAAGTTATGTCACCATATGCAACTAACATGCGAAGTCTTCGCATACTGTCGAAAAGTTGTACAGCTTTACTTGTAGCTGTTTCCATAATTTATGCGGTCGTCTCGTTGTACACAGATGAGACATCACATGTGATCGAGAATTGATAAAGGTAATAAAAGACTGCAACAACTCGGAGCTGGTCAAATTGAAATCAAGATACATTGGTTTAATGATTACAGATACACGTATTTGTGAAAACATGTAAAATTTGATCTTTCTTTTCAGCAAACACAACAATACTGTTACAATCACTGAGAATTCGATGACATTCCATTTCTTAATGAAACTTGATTTTAAAACAAATTTACTACAATTCAGGATGCGAGGACGGTTGGATTGTTTTCGAGGAGTCTTGCTATTTCTTTGGAAACACGGAGCTTACGTTCCAAAATGCCGAGGTAATGTTAGTTTGATTAACTTGTAGAGTGGAATACTATTAGGATTTCATTTGATATATTCGACTTAAAGCCCCAGCTTTCAAATTAAGTAAAAAATATACTATTGAAAAATCATATTTGTCCATATAGACTCCAATTTATGAACTCTTAAACAGAACACAAAAGGTCCGATCGGATTTGTTCTTATCGACGAGATTTCCATGATAATTGTTTAATTATAGTTAACTAACTTTTAAGAAGCTAACTATAGGCCTAATGGAGCTATATTTAGCACCGCCGAAGAGACCACTTCATGCGCGATCTCGATTTCTGTGACGTTTCGGAAATCCTATTTTCGCTTTTAGTCGCGCGGAGCAAATTCATTTTAGTAAATTAAAATTTTATTTGCGCGAACTAATGCTGCAAATGTGTGCCTATAGTTCCAAATACACGTGATACTTCAAACAAGAACGTTTTAATTTGAAGTAATGGGGCTTTAATCCTGTCCTGTATAGATACACCTAGATTGCTAGGGCGAACAATTTAGATCCAGATCAGCCGGCATATCCGTGTCATCTGATCAGGATCTAAATTTTTCGCTTTTTGATTCATTAGGTTATTTCTGACCAAAGTGCAGATCCTGGTCAGACGGCACGGATGTGCCGACTAATCTGGATCTACACTGGTCGCACAAGCGTAAAAATGCGTATATATACAGGAAGAGATGAAAATATTAATTATTCAACAGTTTTCTTTTCCAGAATGTGTTATTATAACACAATTCTTGTATTTTATCAAAATTAACACTGTAAATAACTGTATTTTTAAAAATTAAAACAAACTTTAAGAATGTTCTTATTTTGTCGAGATTTCGTTTGAGATCATGTACACACAATAGCTAATGTATATAGTATATAATTTGTTTGCTGAAGAACTTGTTTCAACGAATTGATGTGTTAAAAATCTACAGATTGTGTTAAAATATTCTTTTGTAGGTCTTCTGTAACGAGCTGGGTAACGCCCACCTTGCAAATATACAGGCCGAAGCAGAAAACAATTTCATTATAAACCAACTACGTAGCCGATATAACATGTTCAATGGTAAATTATACTTTCAACACATTCTTGTATAATTCTATTTATTTTATCTGTCAGAAATATGATGATATAACAAATACCGCAATATCTCTGGAAAGACCGAATGTGATGGTGTGCATGAAATTATAAAAAAATGACTATAAGATACTGAATAATTTTCATATATTTTTTCATGACGCCAGAAAAATACGTACGAATAACAGCTTTATTTACACAAAGTACTGTCATTGTTACCCTCAGATGTGATTATTTTGGTAAACTTATACTATATGAATGTATTTACATGCATTAATGTTGACACAAACATGATCATACTTATTATGAATATTTTATGGGTTTTTTATTTGTTAAATGTCACTTCTTGTAATTGCTCTTGGCATATATTTATGTATGTCTTAAATTGTTAAATGTATGGATGAGGAACTTTGTGTGACAAGTTTTTAGAACTTATTTTAAATAAAGCTAGAGTCTTTTAATCACGTTCAGTTGAAAATGAATTTATTTATTTATTGTTTATTTAATTTTTGTCAGACTGTGTGAAAAACTATAAAACATACGTATAGACGAAACGTTTAATTCTACAATTTGAAACTGTTTTCTCTTACACGAATCTAGACTTTCTCCTATTTGCAAGTTAAATATATACTAATTAGAAAACCTCGCGTGGAAGTTATTAGCAATTAATGCAGCCTCTACCATTCCCATTTATTTATTGAGCAATTCGTAACCGGACTACCAACAGCGAAAAAAAAACATGAAACAGATACAGGTGCATGTACCGTATTCATAAACGTAGCATTTACCCATTTATGTTTGTGTCTAACAGTGCAAGCGCACTGGTTTGGTCTGACCGACGAGAATTCTGAAGGTGATTGGAGACATTTCCCGTCTGGAGACAAGGCCACCTTTCTTGACTGGGGGATCGGTGAGCCGAATAATGGCAGAAGCGCTAACTGCGTAGTCTTCTCGCAGCACTTCTATTATCAGTGGGCGGACGAATCTTGCACCAGTAAATACAAACCCGTCTGTGAAAAATGGTGTGTATCTTTGCATTGATTTACATCAATTTCTTTACAGCTTTGTTGGTTCATTTTAACACACCAGTAAATACAAACCCGTCTGTGAAAAATGGTGTGTATCTAAGCATTCATTTACATCAATTTCTCTACAGCTTTGTTAGTTCATTTTAACACACCGTCAACAACTACAACATTTAAAAATTGGGCACGCTACCGGAATATGTGCCTTAAAGTTGTTGATATTGTTTTCACATTTAAGTTGATACTTTATTTGTAATGATTTTCCAATTTTCTATTTCTTATTGATTTATAAGCAATGTCGTCTGCTTCATGACGTTATTTCAACGACTGACGTAAAGTTTCCTGTGACGCTTTTTTCCCGAATGTTTGCCTCTGAAAAGAAATAGAAATTAGAACCATTGATCAATAACGAATTCTTTATTGTTCTTTTCTTGTAACAGAACGGATACTTTCATGTTTGCTTGTTTAAATGTAGATGAGTTAGTAAATAATATTTGCAAAGAAAATAAGAGGTAAACAATGGTTTCCTTTATATTTTTTTCATCTCTGGAGAAAATGACAACGTTTTTTTTTCAGTGTATTTCGCAGTGAATAAAGTAATATACATGTAATGCTAATGCTGCAAACGAAAACTCTATAAGACTTAGTAGTTCAATGTTTATATTAAATTTTATTTTATTATTGACTGTTTGGGGAGTCTGTTTTTCTGAATGTGGCAATTCATGATATGCATATTTTAACTTTTCATATGTTTAATATGTACGTCTTGTATGTAGGAAACATTTTATTTAGGCCATTATTAAAAATAATCTACCAAATAGGCAGCTTGTTTTATCTTTTTTAATGAGCTGTTGAAAAATAATCTAAGTTTCAACACATACGTTTTCGATTTTCTGTGAAATTATTTTCTCCCCCAGTGTCGTTTAAAATCAGTCATGTGTAAACTTAATATTCCAGGAAATGCCACATCGGCTTAGCGTGGTACCTCTATGTAGATTTGATAAAACACACTTCATAGATATTGTTACTGTATTAGTTATATACATGTACGTACGTCGAGAAATAAAAATTACAATTATTTTTTTTCAGAGCACAGTAGACCCACTGCCGAGTACAGGTAGAGAGATGGTGATACAATATTTGTCTATGTCATCATTTGAAGCATAGAGATGTGTTGTGATTCCATATATTGTTCTTGTTTACATTAAAATGTGTACCTTGAATGTTTAATTAGTGTTTGGAATTTGACACGTACTGTAACTGTTTTAACTGAGTACTAATCAAAATAAAGTGTAATTAGTGTCTGGAATTTGTCACGTAATGTAACCGTTAAAACTGAGTAATCAAAATAAAGTGTGTACAGCTTTTTTAAAATCTCACCTATGTGAAGGTCATTCCATTTTTTTTCTTATTCTTACATGTAGGAGATCCCTGACCTCCAACTGTCCAAGTGACAAAGTTAATGTAGAGGTTTCAACCAGAGAGTCTTTATTGGGCTGCACGAACGCTTTGTGTGTTTCCTGGGTATTTTGCCAGAAACTTGCAAATTGTCATGTAACTACCCTAAGAATGACCTAGACGAACTGGCTTTCTGAAAAGTTTGCAAAGACCTTGGTTCAATTTGTATGGTCTTAATTAATATTTTAACTTCTATCGTTTTGTACATTATGCAATATTTCATAAATAGATGAAACGCATATACTTTGAAATGCTAGCATAATATACTAAACGATTTTTAATTATATTACTGCTATACGAACAATGTTTAGAACGAAAATGCGGCTATTTGCTACTATTAGATTAATTACATGTAATATAAATGAAGTTCATTTTATATTTTATTATGTTAAATCATTCGTTGACTGTTAAAGAATATTACGTAATATAAACTTCGTTGACAGGTGTTCTACAGTTTAAGTTTTACTTTTTGATATTTGAAAACCTATAATATTTTCGTTTTGAAACATGACGACGCACCTTTAATAACTAATCACTGGATTTTATTGTATTCTTAGTCGTTTGTCTGTGAAATGGCTAGACCTGACTTTGCTGGTTGTCTGCAAAACTAATAAAACATTGAATATTCTTGGGACAAAGAATGTTTGGGGATGGTTGGCAGGAAAGGGGGACTTCAAGACAGGACAATGTTATAGGCAGTGTTAGCTTTTCATTATAAATTTTACTACGAAAAAAGGGAAACTTCTCTGTCCAATATAAGTTTACGTAATAATTACGGCTACATAACTACAATATTTTATTTAGTTTAGCAAATACGTTGGAAAGGTTACGATGAAGAAATATCAATCTATACCAAACTTGTTTTTCCAGAGGTACACACTGACAGACGAAATGATCGCTTTGTCGTTTTCTTCAGATTAAAAAATGTATTGGTGTTGTTAAATGCATGAAACACAGTGTAAATGTAACACGATAATTTGTTTCGACGATTTGGTGCAAAACTGGACAATATCCTTTAATACGATATATAATTTAGACTATTATTGCGCCAAGTCCTCGATTGTTCTTTTTGAGATTTTAGCATTAAACGCGTCTTAAACAAGTATACCTTGTTAAATTGTATGTACTTTATCAGGAACAATCAAGAAATGTCTTTTTGGGTTTAGATGACTATCATGCCTTCCGTTGAACTGTTAAAGTGTTTCAGTAACAACATCTTTATCATAATAAGCATCGTTGTGATTGGTTTAGCATTTCTTCATCTGTAACTTTGATAAAGCTTCCAGTTATTTTTTATGCAAGATATGAATAGCTGATATACTTCTGATTTTTATCTTTGGAAACCGTTTTTAAATATTTGATATATTTGTGTTTCACAGATATTGAGCTAATTTTATCTAAGAATTCTACATTCAAAGTACAGTTAATTTTTTTACAGATCGTTAGTTTGCTAATTGATTAAGTTGCATATGTAACACAAACAAACTATAAAATTGCTTGAAGTAGAAATATTATTTGTTCAATAAAAACTAGTTTATGCAATCTTTAGGTATTACGTTTGCTAGCCAGGATGGCGGAAGCCCATGGTCTCTTCTCGTGTAAACAATTAAATCTGAAATAAACACACAAGTCTCTCCCGGGAAGTTATATGTCTCACAAGGAACAAGCTAATGCTTAATGTGCTTAATTATGACCAACAATGGAATGAGAAGGCTGGGTTTCGTAATGCAAGGTCATATGGATAAATGTAAGACATGATTAACAAAACCTGAACACTTTTCTTTATCTAATGTCCTTTTCGTCTAACAAGTGTATAAAATATGAGATATCTGTAAAAGTGTGTTTGACCTTTAATTTCGCGAAAACGGATGAAAGTTCTTTTTCAGTGACGTAAGATTTTGTTGTCAGTATGATTGTAGTCATATGGCATTTAAAATGGCATTTGTGTGGCTTCGTTTCAGTATTTGATTTGATGTACAATTTTATGGATGCTTTTTGTCTAAATATTTTTACTATTCTATATGTTTAAACGTATGCATACTAAACATACATAAATACCATTGATTTGTGCAAAGCTTAATGTAACTGCATTAAGCCATTGGAGATATTTTTTGTAGAAATAGAACACTTGACGAAACAAAGGAAATGGGGGGATGGGCTTTGTTCATCTTGGATTTGTTGATGGTATATAAACAATAATGTTGAAGTCACCTTTGCTTACAATGGACAAGAAGTTTTTCCCTCAAACACTTGAGTTAAGATTACTGTAATTTGCTAAAAAAGGGTTTGTATGTACGTTTATGTTGATACCCAGTCTTAGAATTTCTGCTTAATACATTGTAACTTCGGTTTTGTAGGTAGACCGAAATTTTGTTTAAAATGAGAAACATAAATTTAATAAGAAATTATGAATTTGTTATTCAAAGTGAGAAATATAACAGGAAAGTGTTTCTTCAATTACTTAATAACACATCCATGATCTGCTGCCAATTTAGTCTATTCTAAAATAAGTTGACCATTTTCTTCGTGTCATGTCCACGTTTTTTTATGATATTTATAAACTTTATAATGTCAACGATATTATTGTGAGACATCGTTCACCGGGTATAAGGAGATCCTGATGTTTAAATACAAGAACGTTTTCAACGTACTTAATGTTTCAAGTATAGTCGATTGTCGTGTTACAAAGTCGTAGAGGTATGTACCAAAATCAAACTCGTGACAGATAAGCTAAGTGTTGTTTTACATGTGTATAAAGCTTAGCATAACCCGGGATAGGCTACTTGGAAACTAATATTCATTTCCATTGCTACCCATACACAGCGTGTATCAAAGAGAGCCTGAAATATTTTCATATTTGTCGTCTCTGTTGGGGTTTCAACGCTTCTTTTCATCTAAAATAATTGCAATATCACAGCTGTCAAAAGCATTCCCGTATATTCAATCAGTGTTGTCATCAGTCGCGTCCTTTGAAGTTCGTTGAGCACGAAGCTTATGTACTTTGCTAAACGTAATTCTAAAAAAAACTTTTCCTGATTTTTAAATTATGTTTTGGCGTTGTCTGTGATTTGCAGGATTTATATACTCAGATGTCCCCTATCAAATTTGTATTCTGTCCAACCAGGGATTCTCGTTTAGAACTAACTCATACTTTAATATGGGAACCGTACGCCGCTGAACTAAGTTGAAAGAACAGCATTGAAGGTTCCATGTTCACCGTCTGCCACGTGCGTACCATCCTAGGATGGATCGAATTTGTACTACTCATATATTAAGTGTAAATATTGAGTTAGCTGTTATATTACAAATGATAACACCTTTACTTTAAGACACTTTCCTCACGCTTTACGTGCGGTAGAGAAGACGTGTAATATGTTAACGTCTACTTAGATCAAATGCTACCATTTGTTGTACGATATCACAGTCATTGAAACCACAGAATAAGGGTAATTCGGAAAAAATCAAAGTTTCTATTTAGCAAAGACATTATTTTGATCAGTTGATTTCTCATAACAGCCAGTGTGGATAGGACCTAAACTGGCATTGTGTTCTAATTTTTTACTGTCTTTAACGGCCACCTGTCTTCAGCAGCCACTTTTTGTCACTCCCTTGGGTGGCTGCTAAAAACAGGTTCGACTGTATTTCTCTTTTTTCAAATGTAAAAATGTTCACTTTCATACAGTATTTAAGTTTCGAAATTAAAAAATAAACAAAATAAACAAAAGTATCCCTTGGGAATTACCTGAGAGGTTTTCTTTAAAAAAGGTTTTCTCACTTACATATTTTAATATTATATAACTGTTTCAACTCACCAACCTGTATAATAACTATATAACTATGCATTAAGGTCAAGCGGAGAGGGCTTATGAAGTTACTGATAGCTACTGATATCATAATCTATTGTTATGACTTGACCTTAATAACCTGCATAACCTGCAGTAGTACATACTGTTAAATCATTTCATTTAGCGCAGTGGTTTTTTTTCGCTTATTTCGCGCTTCGGCAAACGTGCGAAATTTTACCCCAGCAAAATGAAACACTTTAATTTACAGTGTTGCCTTACAGCAAATATTCAGTTGCGCGAATTTATGACCCGCGAATGTGTTATTTACGAGTTTTGCGCTAAATATCATCCCCGCCGATTAATTGATACGGTAACTACAGTAAACATAGGGCGGCAGGAAAATATGGAGAAAACTCTGTCAAGACAATCAAACCGAACCTGCAATATGTTCTTATTTTGTCGTGTTTGGAAACTTTTAAATTTCCCTTTTCATCTGTTAAAATATGCTCAAAAAAGAAAATAATTATCTTCTAACTTTGTGTGGTATGAGAACCTGTTGGGGCATGTGTGAGGTTGGTGCACCCTACAACCTGGTTTAAAATATGTATATACTCAGTCGTAAGTTAACTGTTAAAGATTATTGCATTTTCTTCAGATAGTATTTTGATTGTTTTATGGATAGAACACATGATGTTACATGTAACGCGATGATTAGTTTATATTGAGGACTTGGTGCAAAACTGGACACTATCCGTTATAATGAGATATGATTTATCGGGTTTATTTTAGATTTCAGCATTATGCGCGTCTAAAAAGATTCAACTTAGTAACTTTCACTTTCAGATTTATCTTCTTAATCAGCAACAATCAAGACATGCCTTTTCAGGTTTAGATGACTATCATGCCTTCCACTGAACTATTAAATTGTTTCTGTACAGTGTAACACCATCGTTATCATGTAAAAGCAGCGTTTCGATTGGTGTAGCATTTCTTCATCTGTAACTTTGCTAAAAGCTCCCAGTTATTGTTATGCAAGATTTAATCAGCTGATAAACGTCTGTGTTATATATTTGGAAACAACTTTTTAATATTTGATATATTTTTGTTTAGCTCCTTTTAAACTTATTTTTCTAAGACATCTACATCCAAAGAACACTCAGTTGATTTACATGTGTAAGCAATAAATCTTGGTTAATAACTGTGCATTATGTTTCATTATTTACTGACATAGACCAGTTTTCTTTGAGCTTCGGACAGTTTCATAAAACGATAGAGTCTGACATGTACTCTCTTTGCTCTAGGTGTGCTTTTGAGATGTAAATGTATTTTTCCAATGAATGACCCGATTAAATAGCAGATTAATGTACAATACTAATGCAACACATGGCTGGCTAGTGTAGAATTATGACATGTGAACAATTTTGTAACTGTACGAATTAATGTAGCATTAAATTGAAATAATTGTAACAATGTATTTATTTCATTTAACTATTAAAATTTATATGCATCTATTAATTTTTAGCTTTTGTTGAACAACAGATGATTCTGTAGCATATAAACAACAATAGTTTAAATATATATTTACAACGGAAGAAAAAAGGATTTTCTATAATAAGGAATATATAAAATAAATTAATGTTTGGTTAGTGATAACAATCCCCACCGGCCTCATGTTTTAGTCCTACTTATCAAATGTAAGCACTAGAACAAAAGGAATGCACGGAGTAATATCAGGCCTATGCACACAGTTTTTCCCTACATGTTTCATATAAGCATTTGGGAACAGAACATTTGTATAAACGTTCCGAATGGAAAAATCTCACCTGAACTTTGTAATACTATCCAATGCGACATATTCCAGCCGCAAGAAAAGGTACCTTGACCGGCTTCCTTGCGCAATAAGTGTGTCGGCTGGTCTGACAGGTATAAACAATTTCGGCAGTAAACAGGCCAAAATAACCCCTGTTCACAATGATTTACAACAAACTATCATTAAAAATCACTAAAATTTAACATTTACTTCATGCTTCAGACCTACTCTGTACAAAAATGCCATTTAATCAGTACTCTTCATTCAAAATTCAATCAGTATTCATCCTCAAAAAGAGGACTCTTTTACTGTGTAAGTACTTCCTTAATGTGGGTAACTGAAGGACTAACAACTGTGTTCTCGTTCCTATTTATGTTATTCATGATGGTTTATTGGAACACTTTATGATAAAAGAAATTTATGATAAAAGAGATTATTTTAATTTTAATATAGTAAATTTTCCGTTTCTAGACGGCGATGTTCCTCGTGCGACTTCTTACGGGGTTTATATCTCACAGCTTGTTCGCTTTTCAAGAGCTTGCAACGATGTGAATGGTTTCAATGAACGTAATCTTTGCATTACAGAAAAACTTTTAAAACAAGGTTATCAGTATCACAAATTAAGGAAAACCTTTTGCAAGTTTTATCGCCGATATCCAGATCTAATTCATAAATACAGGTGCAGTTTGAAATCACTATTGCAACAATGTATTTCACAGCCAGTTTTTTATGGAGATTTAATTTATAAACTTAAGAAGATAAAAGGCGATGTTAATTTCTCCCGGTTATTCGTAAAAACCATCTGTAAATTTAAAAAGAAAGGTTACCAACATGATATTTTACAGCGCTCTGCAGGCCTGGTGATTAACCCATCTACAGTTGATCATTATGCTTACCTCTTTGGTTGCAGGGGTTTAAGAGTTTATGAAAGTTTATGGGGAAATCTTTTCTAGAAAGAACCTAGAAGCTTGATTTGTTTCTTTTATCCCTGTCATCGTGTTCTTGCTGATTTTACTCCAGGTGCTCTGGTCTCTGTAAGATCATTTAGTACCCGCCCTTTGGCTTTGCAATGCTATTAAATTCTTATGTTTATATGTTTGTATGCTTTTGCATGCAACATTGTTGAGCTGATGGGTGGGTTGGAGTTATTTCACCAAGACAATTTGTACTTGTTTTGTGATACGAAAACCTGTTGGGGCAAGTGTGAGGTTGGTGCACCCTAGAACCTAGTTTAAACCCCCAGTGGCAATTTGTTTTGCCACTGACCGTTCCAAGGCGGTAACCCCTCCGGTTCTCACTTCCGTTATTTGTTTGTGGCGTCCATTTTGAAACTGATTTTTGTAATACCATGCTCTCTTTTCCTCTCTACTTTTTGGCTGTGTGGGGAGGCTGTGTATGATGGATGTGGCCATTCCTGATATGCATATTTCAGTTTTTTCATTTCTTTCGATTCTTTCGTAAGACTTGCAAACGATATTATTTTTTGCGCCAGCAGTGTAAAGGTCATTGCTACTCAACTTAGAAAAAAAAGTTTCCGCTGACACATGTCTTTATTCAAGATGTGGGGGGGGGACAAAAGTTTCATGAATTTGATTTGTAGGTGATTGATTAATAATCGCAGCCTGGGATTGGATTTGGAGCAACTCACGGTAAAATCACATTTCCTAAAAATAGAAAAAAAACCAACTATTTTTGCACAACAAAATTAAGTTTAGTTGATGGTTCTTTGCTTTAATATGGTTTGTATGTAGTTTATGTTGCAACCCTATCTTAGGATTTATGGCAGAACTGCTTACTAACTTCTGGTTTAGAGGAAGGCTGAAATTTTGTTTAAAATGTAAAAAGAAAATTGAATAAGAAATAATGAAGTTGTTATCAGGGTTTCGCTGAGTACTGAGGTTTAGTATTCGAGTAAGTACTGAGTACTGGATGCTTAATGTGTACTCGAGTAAGTACTGAGTACTCATTTTTCTGAGTGTACTTAAGTAAGAACTGAGTACTACTTTATGTACTCACGAGTATTTTGCGAGTACAAAATTTTTACTTTGATTTTTTAGAATAATATAGAATACTATAATCTTATTCAAATATGGTATGCAACTATAATTTTATTTATAATGAAGTACCGGTAATAATAATTTTATTATTGCCTTTGTTACTGGACAAAAATTATATAAACATACACAGAAATCATAAGTATTCCATTATTGAAAAAAGTGACCATCAACCACTAGTTCAACTGTCAATAGTCACAAAAATTGCATCGTAACATCATTAATTAGCCTTTCAAAAGTGTCATCTACACATATCTGGTCTCACCATAATCATACATGTATTTGCAAAGGTAAGAAAACATGTTATCTTCCATTGTATTATAATAAGGTGATGATCAGTTCTGTCGGACTCCATTGCAAAATCCTATAATCTTATTGAATGCACTGTAAATTTTAGTAAGGTATTTTAACCATTAACAAATTCACAAAAAATGTATAATGATTTATTTAATGAATTTTATAATAAATGAAAAAAATATTTAAAAAACATAAGTACATAACAGCATAAACAACCTGCCCAATATGGAATGTAAATGAATTATTTCTTACCACCCATTTATATTTAATACAATTTATTGGATTAAGTTTTATTCAATTTCATTTTATTTCATTGAAGTGTGAAAGTACTCAAGACATATAGTACTCGTAAAGTACTCATAAGTACTGACCATTTTTTAAAGTACTTAAGTAAGTACGAGTACTTGTACTCGTAATTTAAGATTAGTACTGAGTCCTGCTGAGTACTTGAAAATTGGTACTCGAGTAAGTATGAGTACGAGTACAAGTACGAGTAGTAAAACCCTGGTTGTTATTTAAGGTGAATGGACACGTTGATCACCAGTTTTGAGGTCACAAAATAAATGTTGTCCAAATCTTTCTTTATTTGGTCAGAATAGTGTGTGAGGATCGCTTTTTTTAAATATGCAAAATATTTCCGCTTGTCTTCGATTTTTATTGAAAAACAACGCCATCTATGAAGGCATCCTGATTTCCCTCATTTTTCCCATAACCTATAGATTTTACTATGAATGTAGTTAACGCCAAAATGATACAAATTTTACCTTGAAAAAAACCCGGTACAGTTTATATGATTTTAGTGAAATCTTTAAACTGAGACATACTATTCACTTGATTTATCATAAAATCTGCGTAACGTGAGCTCTTTGGCCCCGTTTTTAGCTTACCCCTACTGTCTTTGACGTAATATAAGCGCGAAAGCAGACGGTGAACTTTTTTATGTTTTAATATATCATTGCTAGATGTTGAAATTTTCGAAATATGAAATAAAAAAGACATGTACCGGTAAGTGTTCAAAGCAAATTTCGAATCATTTAGGCGAAAACAACAAACAAAGTTAAATCTGTGCGATTATTGAAAAATAGAGGGAATTCGGGTGCATTTATAGATGGCGTTGTTTTTCAATAACCGTCGTCGGCAAGCGTATTTTGCATATTCCATACAATCGATCCGCTCACATTATTTTGACCAAATTTCATATTAAGATTTTGAGAACACATAATTTTTTAACGTCAAAACTGGTTGAGCAACGTATTCATTAGCAATAAAGTGGGAAATATTATCAAATGAAAACGTTTTTCTTCAATTACTAAATAACAAATCAATATAAATGCTGCCTGTTTAGTCTATTTCTAAAATAAATTGTTTAAGCGTTGAAAGAATTTTAGTCGAGGCATGGATAAGTTTCTTGTATGACATGAATACTTAGTGTATAATGTCAACGATATTATAACTGTGAGACATCGTTCACGGGGTACAGAGACCATTTGTGGTTTAAAATACACATTTTCAACGAACCGTTTCAAAGTTAGGCATATTTTCGTTTTATCACCGTATAGGAATGTACAAAGTAAAGATAGTGGCCGACAGCCAAGTGTTGTTTATACATTGATATAAAGTTAATCGAATCCCGGGGCCAGACGGCGAATACAATCATATTTATTTCAATTGCTACATCGTACCCATGAACAGGATCAAAACGGGCCTGAAATATGCATACTTGTCGTTTCTCAAGTACTTTTTTCTAATATATGAGTCATTTTTTTGCAACAATTTGATGATAACGACTGCGGGAAATTAAAATTGCTTTTAGGACCAAACAACCACTAATTATTGTTTGATACATGTCTCCAATGTGTAAAATACACATTCACCACCAACATTTCTTAGTAAATCAATCAGAATTTTTATTTTATTCGAGTCCGTGTAATTTGTATTTCCGTGATGTAACAGTTTTCAAGTTGAAGGTTGCTGCCAAACCAAAGTTATTCATGTTGCTTTTCTTTATGTGGCACTTAAATGATGATATGTACTTTCAATATGAAACTTATGTTTTAGAAATAAGTGTGATAGATGTGTACGCACCAGGATCGAAAATATTCCCCAAAAGGCAGTTTTGTAACTTTTTCCTGACAATATAGAACACGATCTATTTTAAAAAGGGAAATAACTTTCAAGACCCTTTTTTCAGGCCGTATTTGATGTTATTTTATCATCTAAAGAATTGTTGTTTTTTTTCATTTAAGTGTAATGTGTACTGTAAAATTAAGAGTCTAAAATAAACAATAACAAAACTGAGAACATTTTTCTTTGTTAACAAGAAGAGAGGAACGTTCCTCCCTCTATAATGTAATTAAACATGTCATAAAATGCCAGGAATGGTTCCTTCCTTCACGATTTCATGAATTGCATTTATTTTAAAGGCACTAGTAAAAGGCAAGGGTGGAACGTTCCTCCCTTCACATTTTAATACATTGCATAGTTTTCAAACCAGCAATATAAAGACAAGGGTGGAACGTTCCTCTCTTCACGAATTCATAAATTTCATTGATTTCAACCCAGCAATACAAAGATAAGGGAGGAACGTTCCTCCCTTCACAATTTCATGAATTGCATAGATTTCAACTAAGCAATACAAAAGCAAGGGAGGAACGATTTCATGAATTGCATAGATTTCAACTCAGCAATACAAAAGCAAAGGAGGAACGTTCCTCCCTTCACAATTTCATGAATTGCATATATTTCAACTCAGTAATACAAAGACAAGGGTGGAACGTTCCTCTCGTCACGAGTTCATAAATTTCATTGATTTCAACCCAGCAATATAAAGATAAGGGAGGAACGTTCCTCCCTTCACAATTTTACGAATTGCATAGATGTCAACAAAGCAATACAAAAGCAAGAGAGGAACGTTCCTCCCTTTACAATTTCATGAATTGCATAGATTTCAACTCAGCAATACAAAAGCAAGGGAGGAACGTTCCTCCCTTCACATTTTCATACATTGCATAGATTTCAACTCAGTAATACAAAGACAAGGGTGGAACGTTCCTCCCGTCACGATTTCATGAATTGCATAGATTTCAACTCAGCAATACAAAGACAAGGGAGGAACGTTCCTTCCTTCACGATTTCATGAATTGCATAGGTTTCAACTCTGTCAGCAATATAAAAGCAAGGGAGCAACGTTCCTCCCTTCACAATTTCATGAGTTGCATATATTTAAACCCAGCAATACAAAGACAAGGGATGAACAGTGATTTGAAATTAGAGGTGGAGAGACTGAAAAAAGAATGCGACAGAAGAGCAAGCATAAGTGTGGTAAATGACGAATTTCCCTTTTTCTTTCTTTACATTTTACAGATATATAGAATTATAACTGCAATGACTGACCTCTGAATAAGCACCCTTGAAAACACAGCCATTTCAACATGAGTAATGGCACACATTGTTTCAGAAAACAGGGGAAAATGTACATGCTCCTCAAAGGAGAAGCAGATTACCATTTGTTTTGCTATGAATACAACAGCTTAGACATTCAGACACTCTTGCACAAGTATATACTGCTTATAATTACTTGTCATCCACATTGTTGTTTGTGATATTGAATATGTAGAAATATATAACTAGGAGCTAAACTACATTACATCAGTCTGTTTTTCTTTGATTGTTCGAATTAATATTTATACTTTACTTTCTTAATCAAAGAACTTCTGGTAATATAACTTTCAAATTGGGGTAAAAAAATACAACACTGAGTGGTTTCTTTGCAGGTTAGAATCCTCGAACTTCATTGAAGTCGAGTTTTGGCTTCAAAATACATGAGATTGTGCAGATCGGTTTATATTATAGCTAATTATTTATTAATTTTAAGATATAATATTGTAAGAGATAGGGGAATGACATTGATGTTCGCTTAAATGTTACTAAAACAAACAGTTTTTAGTGGACAGAGTAGAAACAGTTTTCTAAGAATTCATAATTTTTTGTTCCCAGATGAATAATGAAAAGAATACAAAGAAAACAACGCAAACTCAAGGAAGGCCAAGAAGGAAAGCTGATACAGTAAGTTAAACAAACATGTGTAGAATAAGAAGTTTTTTTTAGTAATTATTTCTTCAAAATTCTGATAATTTGCCAGACAGCTGAAAAGAATGACGAGCTATTCTACTCACCAGCTACTAAACTTTTATTGTGGTTGGTGACTGCATCACATCATTGCTAAAGTTTGCTAACAATCCAGTGATGTACCACATTATTATAAGTAGCTGTTGTTTCCAAACATACCAGTGTTGTTCCTTATTCCTAAGATAGCTATGTCATTTATTTTCACAGAAACAAAAATAAATATATACATTTGCTAAGAGATCAAGCTTATGTGCCATTAATGCAACAGCCCTAGTAATAGTCTGATTTAAATGACCTGTATTTTAAATCCATATCAGTTTTCACCAGCTGTCGGTGAATTCTACTTAACATGCACAATTAATCGAATATTGTGTTTATGATTTCATGACTAATTGATTGAAGCAAACAGCAAGAAATCTTTAATAGATTTCTTACATCAAGATACTAATGCAACCATGTAATTTACTATCAATTGAATTATTTTTAAAGAGTTCACATACTCATCTATGCAATCGTAGAATATATCTTTGTTTACACTAGAAGGAGACCTAATATGTTTTCTTGCAGGTCATTGAATATAGTGAAGGTGAAAACGTTTCAGCCCTGTGGGTAGACAACTGTGGTCGAAATTGGTAAAAGATAATGCCTAATGGTATGTATAATTAAAAGTAAAATAACACATGCTGCTCACACGCATTGTAGCTGTTGATCATTAACTGGCCATTGTGACACAGTGAATACATTGTGACATACCAGACAAATAAGGAATTCTAATGCATTTTGATATTTTTCATTCTGTGCACTAGTTAAAAAGATCATGTCAAGTCAATCATTATATTATTGGCATTAGGGGGTAGAACAGTGAAGCTATCAACACAAACTACATGCATGTTTTTTATTAACATTTTATTCCTACTAAAACATTCATAGGACACTGCTGACCGCTACTAAAATAAAGGTTCAGGTAGATGTGTTCCAGCAGTGCAACAGTATAAGCTTATTATGAGCAGTGTTGATCCATTTAGAATGTGCAAGTTTATCCAGGTCTACACTGATTACAAAATGTGGGAAATGCTTATTGCTTTGATTTAAAGGGTTAATAATTTTTAACTTGGTTTATAAAAGAATATGTTTGGACCTTTACAATACAGTTATCATGATCTTTACTCAACTTTACAAATATGTTTTATATTGTGGTTAAAAGTTATACTGCTTTAGAACAAAAATTTTGACCATATATGTCACCATTCAAAATGATTATATCTTTAACAATGTTTAACTGTTAAAGTGGTGTTGTTGTCAATTTTATCAATATTCTTTAGCTGATTTAAGAATCCAAGGATGTTTTTCCTTTAAAGTTATTTATTTATCATACCATCAATAAAAACACATTATGGTTTACTCTTTACTACATTATCAGAGGTATTATCATGTGTCTGAACAGTGTAGATCCAGATTAGATGTAACAAATGCCATCAGATTTGGATCTACATAGATCACTTTTTGATAGGAAATAACCTGATTAAAAGTGAACAAAGTAGATCCTGATCAGACAGCATAAAGGTGCTGGCTCATCTGGATCATCACTGTTCATCCTTAGAATAGCAGCCACATCCAATCTAAAATTATCATTTGGCATGTATAGTTTGTATCTTGTCATGTTTTATAGAACATCTTGAGATTTGCTTCTGGGTGTTTTCAGTAATTTATGAAATAAATTGGATAGAAAAAGGAGTTGACAAAATAAAATAATAATATATGGTCTCATCAAAAGAGCTCAAAAATATCCTGAGTGATACTGGCCATATAACTCCAGATTCACTTTAATTGCAAGTATAGTTTCATTTGGTTATGCTAATTCATTTTGTCTTTCCTATTTTTTTTCAGGAGAGATCACAGTAAAATTCTACGATGGATTTGTCAAAACACTTAAGCCATCATACACAAGAAAACTGACACTGTGAATTTTTGTGTGGACTTCATATACATCTATGGATAGTTTTACAAAAATGAAATCAAAAACTGTTCTTTTGTTTGATTAACCCTTTCCACCATTGATTCACCTGTGTTCGTAGGCGAACAGTTTAGATCCAGATCAGCCAGAACATCCCTGATGTATGATCACAATCAAAACTGTTTGCTTTTTGATTTGTTGGGTTATTTCTGGCCAAACTGTGACCAGTTCAGATCCTGATCAGAAGTCACGAATGTGCCAGCTGATCTGGATCTACAATGGTCACAAATGTGTTAAAATGTGTATATATGGAGGAAAGGGTTCGACTTTGATTTGTGATTGATTTTTAATATCTTGTTTTGTTTTCAAAAAGTAATGAAACATTATAATAAAAGATGTAATGATTTGTGATTTCTTGTGGTTTGTTTTTTGGCAAGACTTCATTTACCATTTCCTCCATAGATACACTTTTTGCACGAGTAAACAGTGTAGTTCCAGATCAGCCAGCACATCCATGCCATCTGATTAGGTTCTGCACTGTCAGCTCTTTGATTCTTTAGGTTATTTCTGACCAAACTGCGACCAGTGCAGATCCTGATTAGAAGGCTGGAATGTGCTGGCTGATCTGGATCTACACTGGTCACATATGCGTAAAAATGTGTATATATGGAGGAAAGGGTTCAACTTTGATTTGTGATTGATTTTTTTAATATCTTGATTTGTTTTCAAAAAGTGAAGAAATATGATCAAAGATTAAATGATTTGTGATTTCTTGTGGTTTGTATTTCGACAAGACTTCATTAACCCTTTCCTCCACAGATATACCTTTATTGCATGGGCAAACAGTGTAGATCCAGATCAGCTAGCACATCCATGCCATCTGATTTGGTTCTGCACTGACTGTGTTTTGATTCTTTAGGTTATTCTGGCCAAAATGTGCCCAATGCAGATACTGATCAGAAGGCACGAATGTGCCGGCTGATCTGGATCTAAACTAGGCACACATGTGTTAAAATGTGTATATATGGAGGAAAGGGTTTAACTTTGATTTGTGATTCATTTTTTAATATCTTGATTGATTTGTTTTCAAAAAGTAATGAAACATGATCAAAGATGTAATGATTTATGCGTTCTTGTGTTTTGTATTTCGGCAAGACTTCATTAAACTTTCCTCCACACCTTTATTGCATGGGCGAACAGTGTTGATCCAGATCAGCCAGAACATCCATGCCGTCTGATTAGGTTCTGCACTGTCATCTCTTTGATTCTTTAGGTCATTTCTGACCAAACTGCGACCATTGCAGGTCCTGATCAGACGGCACTGATATGCCAGCTGATCTGGATCTACACTGGTTGCACATGTGTAAAAATGCGTATTTCTGGAGCCTCAGAAAAGAGTTAAAATCTACTTTGATTATTTTAAGAATAAATTAAGTGTATCATTAAGTCAATTAAGATGTGCACTTAAGATTTTTGGATAATAAAACATAAGATGTTTACCAGATTATCATTTATGATTATCATTATTATTTATAGTTGTAAATTGAAGAGACCTGTACAGGTGTAAATAGGGACATGTGTTCCTTAATAAAATGTTATGAACAGTTATTTTACAGTGTTGTACATAATACATGTTGATCATAGTTAGATAGATATTGGAAGTTGTGCACCTGGCAAAATCATCTAATTCGACTACCGGTATAACGTTGTTGAGTTATCTCCCCTGGTTCATCTTTTAAAAAAAATTAAGTTATAATTAATCTGATTCAATTGAGAATATTTTTTCCAACAAACCCTGTAAATCTGTTAACCACACAAAAATAATAACTTTTTCCAAAATTGATAAATGGTTTTCTCCCTTTTTACTTTTGGAAAGCACTTGCTATACATTGTCCACATGACTCAAACAGTATTCAAAAATTATTGCTTCAAACTTATTTTTGCGGGGATTTAATTTTGGCTATATTGGCAGTCAGGGTCAGTTGCGCCAATATAAAACAGCGCTAATAAAAATCAGTCAATTAATAACACTGCCATTTTAATATCTGGAAGGTAGACAACTATGATACACTAGCACATATTATGTCGCAGTTTTCTCAGTCTGATACAAAAATATAGTTAGAATATGTCCTTAATCAAATAAAGCAATCTATTATTAGAAAGTTGAGATAATGTTTTCACACTGGTATTTAAATGATGTGGTGTTGGATACTGAATGCAAATGTTTTATTTTGACAATATTTGTTAGCGCCAATGTTAGACATGCCGTTTGTCATTAGGGAATTTATTTCGGCGGTATGGTTTGTTTGCGCCAATTTATGACCCCGCCAATTTTAAACAGTTCAGAATAAGCAAAAATTTGACACCGCCATATTAAGCGCTATACAGTATTCATTATTAAGATTTTTATTTAAGTGTCTAGCCTTATGACAATTTTATCAATACATGTAATGTGTTTTTTGTATTGCCTTGAATTTATTAATAAAGTTTCAACTTTGTGTTACAGATAGTTGAGCTAATTCTACCCTTGTCTTTGTATTGCTATGTGCAATTTATGAAATTGTGAAGGGAGGAACGTTCCACCCTTGTCTTTTTATTGCTGAGTTGAAATAAATGCAATTCATGTAATTGTGAAGGGAGGAACGTTCCCCCTTGTCTTTGTATTGCTGAGTTTAAATCTATGCAATTCATGAAATTGTGAAGGGAGGAACGTTCCCCCTTGTCTTTGTATTGCTGAGTTTAAATCTATGCAATTCATGAAATTGTGAAGGGAGGAACGTTCCACCCTTGTCTTTTTATTGCTGAGTTTAAATCTATGAAAGGAATGAACCATTCCAGACATTTTATGCCATTTTTATTTCATTGTGAAGGGAGGTACTTTCCACCCTTGTCTTGGTATTACTGAGTTTAAATCTATGCAATTCATGAAATTGTGAAGGGAGGAACGTTCCTCCCTTGTCTTTGTATTGCTGAGTTGAAATCTATGCAATTCATGAAATTGTGAAGGGAGGAACGTTCCACCCTTGTCTTTTTATTGCAAAGTTGAAATCTATGAAAGGAAGGAACCATTCCAGGCATTTTATGTCATTTTATTTCATTGTGAAGGGAGGAACTTTCCACCCTTGTCTTGGTATTGCTGGGGTTGAAATAATTGGAATTCACGAAATCATAGAGGGAGGAACGTTCCACCCTTATCTTTATATTGCTGGGTTGAAATCTATGCAATTCATGAAATTGTGAAGGGAGGAACGTTCCTTCATTGTCTTTGTATTGTTGGGTTGAAATATATGCAATTCATGAAATTGTGAAGGGAGGAACGTTCCACCCTTGTCGTTGTATTGCTTAGTTGAAAGCTATGCAGTTCATGAAATTGTGAAGGGAGGAACGTTCCTCGCTTGTCGTTGTATTGCTGAGTTGAAATTTATGCAATTCATGAAATTGTAAAGGGAGGAACGTTCCTCCCTTGCTTTTGTATTGCTGAGTTGAAATCTATGCAATTCATGAAATTGTGAAGGGAGGAACGTTCCTCCTTTGCTTTTGTATTGCTGAGTTGAAATCTATGCAATTCATGAAATCGTGAAAGGAGGAACGTTCCTTCCTTTCTTTTGTATTGCTGACTTGAAATCTATGCTATTCATGAAATCGTGAAGGGAGGAACGTTCCCCCCTGGCTTTTGTATTGCTTAGTTGAAATCTATGCAATTCATGAAATTATGAAGGGAGGAACGTTCCTCCCTTATCTTTGTATTGCTAAGTTGAAATCAATGAAAGTTATGAATTCGTGAAGGGAGGAACGTTCCACCCGCGCATTTGTATTGCTGGTTTGAAATCTATGCAATGTATGAAAATGTGAAGGGAGGAACGTTCCTCCCTTGCCTTTTACTACTGCCTTGAAATAAATACAATTAATGAAATCGTGAAGGAAGGAACCATTCCAGGCATTTTATGACATGTTTTATTACATTATAGAGGGAGGAACGTTTCTCTCTTGACATATATGCAATTCATTAAATTGTGAAGGGAGGAACGCTCCACCCTTATCTTTGTATTGGTAAGTTTAAATATTTGCAATTCATTAAACTGTGAAGGGAGGAACGTTCCACCCTTGTCTTTGTATTGCTGAGTTGAAATCTATGCAATTCATGAAACTGTGAATGGAGGAACGTTCACCCTTGTCTTTGTATTGCTGGGTTGAAATCAATGACATTTATGAATTCGTGAAGAGAGGAACGTTTCACCCTTGTCTTTGTATTGCTCGTTTTAAATAAATGCAATTCATGAAATTGTGAAGGGAGGAACGTTCCACCCTTGCATTTGTATTGCTGAGTTGAAATCTATGCAATGTATGAAAATGAGAAGGGAGGAACGTTCCTCGCTTGCCTTTTAATACTGCGTTGAAATAAATGCAATTCATGAAATCGTGAAGGAAGGAACCATTCCAGACATTTTATTACATTATAGAGGGAGGAACGTTCCTCTCTTCTTGTTAATAAAGAAAAATGTTCTCAGTCAGTTTTGTTATTGTTTATTTTAGACTCTTATTTTACAGTACACATTACACTTAAATGAAAAAAAAACAATTCTTTATATGATAAAATAACATCAAAATCGGCCTGAAAAAGGGGTCATGAAAGTTCTTTCCCTTTTTAAAATAGATCGTGTTATAGGTTTATTAACAGTTTTAATGTGTTTTCCAAGTCACAGAGTGCACTTAACAAAGTAAATATCATCTTTCTTCATATAAACTGAAGGAAGTAGGATTTTGCTTTAAAAAGACAACCTGTTACATCAAGGATATACATGTTACATCATAGATTTATTTTGTTACAGAAGGGAAAAAGTGTCACTAAATTCGCAGAAAAATTTATTGAACTTTGAAACTTTTAGAAGAAGAACACATCAACATAAAAAACAACTTCCAACCAAAACATCAAACATGCTTTTTGTCTTGAAAAATATTACTTTTAATAAATTTAAAGATGAATGGGTGAATCTCGTAACAGGATTGAAACATTATGTTACAGAATGGAATTTAATCTATTGTCATTCCTTCAATATTGATTAGGCATGCCGACGAAATGATATCACTACTTTGGTACCAACCCTGATCTTAATTTTTTGACTGCCATGCAAAGCAAGTTTCATTTCTTTTCCCATTCTTCCTCATACATTCCACAAGATAGGTGGATGACTTCATCTCTCTAATTATTCTAACATACAGTTTTCTATTATAATCAACAATGACATAGTTGCTTTTACAATATGATTTGCTTTCGTTTAAATGCTTATTTTCAGGTTCGTTCTTTCTTATTTCACTGGAAGTTCTTTCTATGCTGCTGTCATTTTCCTTTTCAGCATTTCCTCTGTGTGCAGGTTCAATGTCAACTGTGACTTCACTGGGTGTACCTTCTGTGCTGCTGTCAGTTACCTTTTCAAAACACTCTCTGTATTCAGGCTTAATGTCAACTCTTACTTCCCTGGGTGTACTGTCTGTGTTCCTGTCATTTTCTTTTTCAACACTCTCTCTGTGCTCAGGTTCAATGTCAACTGTGACTTCAATGGATGTACCTTCTGTGCTGCTATCAGTGTCCTTTTCTAAACTCTCTCTGTGTTCAGGCTCAATGTCAACTCTTAATTCACTGGGTTTACCTTCTGTGTTCCTGTCATTTTCCTTTTCTACACTCTCTCTGTGTTCAGGCTCAATGTCAACTATTACTTCCCTTGGTTTACCTTCTGCGTTCCTGTCATTTTCCTTTTCAACACTCTCTCTGTGCTCAGGTTCAATGTCAACTCTTTCTTCATTTTGTGTACCTTCTGTGCTGCTGTTTGTTTCCTTTTTAACACTCTGTCTGTGCTCAGGTTCAATGTCAACTCTTACTTCACTGGGTGTACCTTCTGTGCTGCTGTCAGTTTCTTTCTGTGTTCAGGCTCAGTGTCAACTATTACTTCACTTGGTTTACCTTCTGTGTTCCTGTCATTTCCCTTTTTAAAACTCTCTCTCTCTCTCTCTCTCTGTGTGTGTTAAGGTTCAATGTCAACTCCTAGTTGTTCATTGCTAACAGATTTCTTGATGTAACCACATTTATAATACTTTGACATGTTGTGCGGTTCAATGCGAAAACATTGCAAATCTTTATCGTTAAGAACAAGTATAAAAGCAAACACAGTCCCATGTATATTTTCAACCATATAATTGGAGAGCTTTTAATAGTGTTGTCTATTCCATTTCATTTTTTCATTTTTTCTTTGATGTAACAATATAATTAATTGATGAAACAACTCTGAACATTGTTTGAAATATACATACAATTCACCATAATTCCCTAATGTTTACTTCATTATCTATTCAAGTACATGCAAAGAGTGCTTTAAGGCCATTTTGATAAATATGCTTGAGATACCAAGTTTGCTTTTACGTTTTGGCTTCAAAAAGTCTGTGGAATAACAAAACAGCTTCTTTGGTGTAACAGAAATACATTCAGATAAAAATATGTTGTGACCAACACAAACAAACACATTTTTTTAATTTTAAGTCAAAAGGTTGTATATATAATATTGCTCACATTCTGAGGATTAATATAGATATGCATTTGTACAGGAATGTGTGATTATGTTCTACATTTTTTCTGTGCTGTACCAAATTCTGTCTCTGATGTAACAAATTTACCTGTTACATAAAGGACTGTTACATCATGGCTGTATTTACCTTTATGCATTCCGTACTTCAATCACAAACGTCTCTGGAGCTATTCGGTTCTGACTGTTTACTTAAATTTGATATAAAAACATCATAAACATATCAAAATAAATATAACACAACATACAAATGGTTTCTAGATCGTCATATCATAGAATAGACTGATTTGTACGCACCTACCCACCAACAAAAACAAGGATTTCTCATGAAAAGCTCAATTCATAACCATGCTTCCACTCCGTCTGTTGGTAAAATGAAAGTAGTTCTACTTTAAGAATGTAATGGCAAATTTTCTACAAAGGAGGGTAACTTTGTCTTGCTTTTTGTTACATCACTGACTTTGGTCAAAGGGACAAACTTAAATAAGTAAAAACTACAAGAAATAATAGGTGTTTGTGATGGTTTTGTGTTATTTATTTAAGAAATATGTTTCTAGGAAAAGGAACAACTACCAATGGTGTGATTTGTCACAATTTTGAGTGAAAAATAAACGTTTGAAGTGCAAATTTTTATTTTATGGACATGGAAAAACTTGAATTTTCAACACTTTAAGGTCCTAAAATTATTTCAACCCTTTTCTTTTTGGGTTTATTATAGGTGGAACTTACCTTCAATGACAAAATATAACAAATAAATGTACCGTTTAGGTCAAGGAATAAACCGTTTTTGAAAAAAGTACCTGGGACGTGATTTTGTTGCAAAAAAAAAATGACTCATATAACTGTTTTAGTTGACGGATCTGTATAATAAATATTCTGAATTTAGTTCCAGAGGAGTGGGCATCGTGACATTACACTGATGGTCACTGATAGCACATGCTACTGTCGGGTCTTGACTTTTCCTAAATAACCTGCATTTTGTCTGTATAGCGTCAACAAACGACTGCAAATTTGGCGAAAACGATGTCAAAACAAAATATTTAACAAAACACTTTTAAGCGGCAAAAATAACTTGATGTTTTTATTTGTTGTTGTTTTTTTTAAATCATACAAACTGTGGAAATGTTCTAAATCGGAAATGTCTACTAAGTGCAGGCAACTCTGAAAAAAATAATAAAATAAACTATTATTTTGGTTGCAATAGGAAGCAGAAATGCGAATATTCATTTCTTCCCCTAAACAAGCAACAATGAAGCAAATAATGGTAACGGATAATGCAGTAACGATTTTTTTTAAACTAATAAGTTACGTTTCTTCGGAAAATTGTTAACGTCAGAGGTCAGCTTTGTTTGGTGATCCATAATATACAGCTTACGAAAGTTGTTATGGGATGTTTTGGCGAAAAAACATTTTTCTTTATTTCATTATTTATTTAATATGGTTTGCAAGCACACAAATATCATTTCGCCCTGACTTTCCAAGCGAGATAAAGAGATAATTATCTTTTTTGTATCGGAGAACATGCAGATCCTATAGAGATTAAAAGTAATTTTCAATTTGCATTATTTGCTGTTTTAAAGTTGCAAGATATCTTTTAATCTTTCTCAAGTGACAAAAAGGCTACATTTAAGAAATTTAAGGTTTTGCGTTTTTTGCCTTGGGTTATTTAAAACTTTGAAAAAAACTCGGACAGCTGGAAGATAAAGGATAGTATACACTAAACGATTGTTAAAATAAACCGACACTATTGATTTTTTTATAATTTCCCCTTCTTTAGGTAAAATAATCATTTAATTCTGCACATAGACCTACGTATGGAAACCACTGACACTTTTAAATTCCAAAAAGTCATGAATAGTCGTTAATGGTATAGTTACATTCGTTATGGAATGTTTACTTCTCCTTATTTAAATATGAATTCTTAATGTTTTGTTGTAACAATTCTATGCAGTTCTGTAATAATAGATTTCTTAGCACCTACACTGAATATATTTTCAGCGGTGCTGGCCGGGTAATTATTTATTCTATTTACAAACGACCCGGTTAATTTAGCGACATTTAACCCTCACCTCAAAAAATGTCATTAGTCTTTTAACTAACGCGTGGATTTTAATTGCAATTTCATAACAAATAAAAGTGCATTATCACATTATGTTTATGCGGATAAATTAAAATTGTATTATCGGTGTAGTTAGAACATTTAGTAATGCGGGGATATCACATCAGATGCGTGTTCTCGACTATTGCAATGTCTTAATCAAGTACAGGTTATAAATAAACCATCCCTTGGTTAGTTTTTGTGAATGCCCATCCCCTTGTGATGTGACCTCATCGTCTCTTATAATGTCCTTTTACTGGTCATCTGTGTTACAATTTTTAATTGCTCATTATTTTATAATTACCTTTTAAAACTATTATTTTGCTCTGTAAAACAATTCTATCATGTCTGTTTTTAATTATTCATTAAATGTTTTAATGACCAAATGGTTACAAAGTATTGCAAGTATTTACCTACTAATGTATCAAAGACCGAAACACATATTTTACAAATGTAGCCTACTGCCGGCAGTAGATGTTGATAATTAAAAAAACTATTTATCGTCACTCAATACTAGAGCGGCTTTCATTTCAAGATTTGACTCTTTGGCATCGCCATCATTATTTTAAAAAATGAATATTAATATTGTTTTTGCAGAATCATTAAGCTTATTAATAATATCCTACAGTTTAATTAACGGATTACACGTGTCTTACGATAAAGGTTTTAGAAGTAAATGCGTGGACGATAAATATATTTTTCATAGAATTCTGCAAACATCTTTGAATCAGTGCGTCGTAGAATGTGTGGGAAGACCAGGGTGTTTGGCAATAAGTTTTTGCAAGCGATTTACTCTGTGCAACCTTCTGAACACCGATGGACTATCAGAAACGGCCTCGACCTCGACGCATATAGATGACTGCGATTTCGTCGCAAAATCTGGCATGCGTTATAATGTAAGTGTTTTAATGAAATATTCTTTATACTGTAAATCACTTATATTCGTGGAATACCTAATTCGTTTGAAACTTTGAAATGCCATTCTCACAAAAAACATGTTCCTCATTTTGTACAGCAAAGCCTATTGTTTTCCATGCAACATAATTTGCATATTTCACTCGTCCCGGATCACACGATATTAACCAAACATACGTGAATGACACTTTTATTACTGCCGATACCGCCAAGAAGCCGGAAGTGAACATCTTTTTGGGGCGGTAACTAGGCAACGATTCGTTTACCCTGAAAATCTGTTCCCTGTGGTGGAATTATTCATCCAGAGCTTGCAGACATGATGAGTGTTGAAGTATACTGAGCTAAAATTAAAACTTCACAAAAATTACATGAAAAACTCATAAAACATAAATAATGCCAGTGAATGCAAATATCTGGAGGAATTCGATCACCTCTATGTTTATCTTGGAAGTCGACTCAATTTCTATGGCTTAAACAAAAACAAAGAAAACAAAGCGTGGTTGTGGAAAATTAAGCGTTCATTTGGTTTTTGTTCTGACTTTAATTAAAAAAGAGAGATAATTTGCTAAAACGGATATTTAGCAACATTTCGTTGCAACAGTGGGCTTTAAAGATTGACATATTTTCTTCTGCATATGTCACAGTCTTCTAAATTTTATCGGTAAATAATCTGTTTGCGACTTTTATATTATACATTATCGATCTCATCATTATTACACCTCCGTTTATCGTGAATCGTGCTTGTCTAGATCATCTAGACGTTCTGTCATTGATCAGTGTCACACTGCTCTGACGAACGTCTAGACAAATCGCTATATAAAAAGTCTGTCCGACAGATGGCGCTTTTGTATGGTAAACAAATCCAAAATCAATCGCGATTTCTAATGAAATTTGTTAACATTGCTTTAACCGTATTTCTCCCACACTGGGCAAAGTGAAATAAAGGTAATATGATATCGAGCTACACGATCAGGTATATGGTTTATAAAACAAAGAACGTTTAGTACTTGCCTACCCAATTTTACATAAATGAATGCAAAGATATGGTACGCCGTTGCTGCCTCTTCGTGATAATGGTTTTAGACTGTCACGTTGTATGGTACGGCATTTGTGACTGTACGATTATTGATAAAAAGGGGAGAATATCAAAATCTCTCTAATTGAAAAATGAAGTTCCGTCAAACTTTGCATAAATAATTATTATGTATGTTTATTATTTATACGTCAAGAAAAGTTAAAACAGTTAAGAAAAATAGTTTGACCTAAAACAAACCCTAAATTCTGCAGCAAAGCAGCACTAAACATCAATTTAAATGCCTTCCTGAGAAATGAGTTACATGTACTAACAACAAAATCTAAGATCACCTTGTCTAACACATGTATAGAGTAAGAGGTATTTGTAAAAGTGTGTTTTGGCTGTAAATTTCGTGGTTGCGAAAATGGATGATAAGAAATTGTTGATTTCTCTCTGTATAATTAAAAGTTTTTTTAAGAATCTAGGATATTGTCAGTATCAATTTGATCATGTGGGCATTTGAACTGTTTTTGTCTTACGATGCTTCGTTGTTGTGTTTGATCGCAAATATAATTGTAGGGATTTTCATGCTTTATTTTTCTTTACCGTTCTAAATTGTCTTAACTAGTTTGTCTGTTCGTAATTGGGAAATGATTGTCTTTTTAAAATTTTATTCACTGTTTAATGTTTCTAAGATCGCCATTAGGGTATGCCAAAGAATTTTTAAGTTATCTTAAGGAATTCCAAAATCGGTTATATTGCAAAGTTTTTCACCACAGACGTAATTTTGATCCAAAAAGGTCCAAATTTAGAGAAAAAAAATATGATCTTCTTATTGAAAGGATTTCATTCTAAAATATTTTTAAGGTTGCACAAGGTAGCTATTGTGCTTGCAACATCTGTATAAACTTTTCATCAGATCTCGTTGTAACCGCAGAACCCAGCTTACTTGAACACGCCTGTGGGCGCAATAATACAGTTAAAAATGCGTGTTGCTGTATGATAATTTATGTCTTTTTGATTTCCATCTGGCAGGGCGACAGTCTAAAAAATAATTTTCACAAGACAACAACGGCGTTCCATACTAATGTCCTTATTACAACCCTTGTTTTGGAGTGTCTGTTTTTTAACGAACAATGTCTTCAGACGTACTGATCGCCTTTGCGAAATCAGAGCGTCTGAATGATTGAGACTAGTATCGTGCTTTTATTTGTAACCTTAAACATTGTCAGTACCTTAAATCTTTACTTTTTTGCTGCGTAGAAAAGCTGTGTTTTCTGGGTTTCTGGCAATTCCTAATAAGTTTCCTATTAAGAATATTTCACCTTTTTTCTTCAAGTGACAGCCTCCTTTTTCAGCTACCGACTGGATGTCTGGAATGCAAAGTTGGGCAAAACTGCGACTTTGAAAATGGAAAATGCACGATAACAGGTAAATAATAACAATACAGAATAATTTAGAGATTGAAAATATTAATCTGGAAAAATGTACTCGTTTCTATACTTTGAAATTCCTATGCCCAGGATCATAAAACTAAAACTGGAGACTAGTCCCAAATCCCAAGCATCTGATTCGCTGAAACTGATTCCTTAGATCGTTTTCGGTTGTTTTTTTTTCCAAATTGAACTATCGTTTCTGAAATATCAGCAAATAATATATTATCATTTTAAAATTGCATTAAACTCGTCACACGTTCAAGAATAATCAAACGGAATTGATTTCCCTTGTTTTAACCCATACATCACTGCCTCATCAACAACATGCCACTTTCGAGTTAATTTGTTAAATCGCGGTAAAACGATAGAAAGGAACGTCCCAGCCTTTTGACACTTATAAATTGAATTATTAATCTTGCAGTATTGTCTTGAGACTGTAGTTGCTGTTTATGCTCGGCTGTGTTTATATACCAGAATGCCCAAAGCTGTTGCTGGAAAATGGTGTGCTGCTAGGTAACATGAATGGAATTGGAAACCGTGTCAAGTTCACATGTAACAGTGGATACAAGACAGAGACAAGCAAAATGTACGCAGCTTGTAAAGAAACCGGGGAATGGTCAATAACTCCGAAATGTGTGGAAGGTAGGCCAAATATAGTGCTAATATATTTGTTAATATGCGGCTTTTCCATCCAATGTTTTCATCACTTTCATTCGGCCTACTTTATTCATATTTATTTTTTTAACAAACATATTTCCAATGGGAAAAAAATAATGCAATGTTTGCTGTTTCTAGCATTTTAAAATGGAATCTCCTAACTATTTTCTATAAAATTATCCATACTCTTAACATATTGTCTTACATCCATAATAGACACGTCATTAGGTATTGCGAAAAGGATTTTAAAACTACTAGCGAAATATTGTTTGATATATTAAAAATTTAAGATATGTTTTAAAGAAGCTTAAATCAGTTAATTTTCAGTCGTACTCTTGTCCTATATTTTTCCTGGATATATTTCACAAAACTAGTTCTTGTTTGTTCATCTTAGAACCTGTTGGGACAAGTGCGAGGTTACTGCATCCTAGAACCTGGTTTAAACCCCAGTGGAAAAAAGTGTTTTTCCACTTACCGTTCCAAGGCTGTAACCCCTCGGGTTCAAATTTGTGTAATTGTTTTGGTGTCTTATATTTGAATTTGACATACTAATAAACACAATGTTATCTTTTCCTCTCTTGTTTACTTCGTAGGGATGCTGTATTTTGTGAGAGAGGCGATTCCTGATAATATTTATGCATATTTAACTTTTATGCTCGATAAAAGTGAATAGTGGCTCTTTCTTTCATGCAGGAAGAGATAGAGATGGACACAGAGACAGAGTGTGAGAGAGAGAGAGAGAGAGAGAGAGAGAGAGAGAGAGAGAGAGAGAAAGAGAGAGAGAGAGAGGGAGATTTTTGTTAATTGATTTAGTGTCTGTTTTGACATTTGTCATTTAATAAACCATGCTTTCTCTTCCTATTTTCTTCTTGGCTGTGTGTGTCTTCTGAATGCGGTAATTTCCGGCAACATGGCATTTCACTGTTATGTATTGTTATTGTGGACAATCCAATAGAATTGTTTTAATTCTATTTGTTACACTAACGAATGTGTTAGAGCAGCAATAGATGAAAAGCAAACTTTGAAAGCCACAGAACACGACACATATGAAAATATGAAAATATTGCAGGCAGGCTCAAAGTCATACAGACCAAATCTTATAAAAAATATAACTTTGGTGGTAATGATTTGTTTGTACTGTGGGAATAGTAGAAAGAGAAAGACCGTAAAATATGAGATCTTTTGTCATGCGATGTCATCCTAGAAGATGAGGTATCAGAGTCAGACACTCATGATGAATGTTAATCACAAAGACAGTACCTTTTAAAAGAATATTTATATTTATATTACTCAAACTATCTTTAGGGTAGTGTAAATGATGAAAAAAATAAAAGTCAAAGCATTAGATATTGATTTAATACGACTAAAGGTTAATGATATATACTGAGTGCAAATGAAAACGCAACGCTTTCTTTTGGAATATTTTTTATCTGTGTAAAAGTTAAATAAATTGGCAAAGTGCCAAAAAAAATCGAAAAGTAACCACTCGATTCATTTAATGTTTTAATGTCCACTGATTTTTTAAACTTTCTCCCCTACAGTTACCCCGTACAAACGCACGAAAGTTTCGTTTTGGCAAGTAGAAATGCATAAATAACCTCAAAACAAGTCCAATTGTTAACCTTTACTCACGGCTACATCCACCTTCAGTTTTCAAGTTTTACTCTATACAAATGTGAAATTGCCAAGACCTTTAGTCAACCAGCGACATGCGGTTTGGGGCATGATCCAAGGAGGTATATCTCGACGTGGAAACGCTCGTCGAATACATTGTTCGCCGTCGACAATTATACGCTTAGCCCAACGACATCTGATTCATTTCAAAACGCATATATTTTTGCGAATTTATTAAACCTTTACACACATCAAAAATATTCCAAAAAGTAAAGTGTTACGTTTTCATTAGCACTCACTGACGGTATATCTATTCGTGTTCTTCGAATTACTGAAGTTTTGTATAAATCAAGCAGCCAGAAGGGGCTATCACCAAAAATGACCAAATATTAATTAAACAATACACATTCAAGTTTAATATTTTATGTTTTTATTGGCCTTCTAATTAAAAAGGAAAGTTTTAAACACTTTCAAACAAATTATTTTTTTTATGCCGGCCTTAATTAATGCCTTATTTCTCAAAAGTATAAAAAATATAATAGCTCCATCTCGCATCCAACAGATGATAGAATGTTGTTGTTTTGTTGTTGTTGTTTTTCATGTATTGGTTTAAATTACGTATATGCGTACGAACAGGGGCTGTTAGATAAAATCAGTATACAATTAAATTGTTTTAAGCAAAGGCATATATTATGACTTTAATTTAAGAATACAAACTTTGAAAGGTAAGAATTTGAAATCATATGACCGGTAATTTATAATTGTTCTGAATATTTTTAGATGTACCTAAATCCAAGCCGCGGAGATGGAGTGGTTTTTATATGAGTGGCTTATTGCAATTCACGTTCACCATGGATTTGGATTTTCCAGACAGCAGTGTGACAGGAAATGGGGAGGATAATTTTGGAAAATTTTCTATCAACGGAACAGTGTCAAAGGCCGGTGAAGTAGTCTTTGTAAAGCAGTATTATGCTGGAATGAGTAAAGGTACTAGTGTTGAGTACAAAGGAATCTTGAGTAAAAATGGATGTGAAATGTCAGGGACGTACAAAGCAGCCTTGGGCCTTAATGACAAGTTTTCCATGAAGTGTGAATAATAGTAGCCTTTAGTGAAACTTTTTAATAGAAACAGTATATCAAAAGGCTTAAATACTTATAGTTTATATATTTTTATTACAATCACCTTCTAAAGTATATAAGTATTTGTTTTGCCGGTGTGAGATAGGGGCGTGTTTCGAGTGAGAGAGCTCCTGAATTCGCATGTTCGAGTGTCGATTTTCCGAAGTTCATGGGTGATATATGTTTCTGTCTTTCATTGGTGAGAACAAATTTTATTTTTATATTTTCTGTACATAGCAAACAATTTGCGTAAGGCGTGCATTAAATGCTTTTTGTTAGAGACATAACGTCTTCATACTTTCACCTTTTTTAAACCTTCTCATTCGAAATATTATGTGCATGTCGGTACCGATATGATAACATACTGAATATAAAAGTGATATCACATTGATTGAAAACAGAGTAATACCACTTTTATTTCACCTTAAATATTCTATAACTTACTGTAAAGGATAACAAAATTGTATGGTATATTATGAAAAAAATTTAGGTATTGTTTGTTTATTTTTTAACAAAATTGAAACTTTTTCTGTCGTATGATCAATGCCCTTTCTTAAGTCTTGGTAGTGTATTATGTGAACATGAATAAGATTTCTTTTTTTGTAATTAATGTGTAAAATATATCATGTTTTACGTCATTACATGCGGAATATGAAAATATGTGCAAATAGTATTACGTTGCGCGGTTTTAATTACGTGCAACGGACGTTACGTATGAACGAACGAACGAGTGAACACGTGAATGCATGAATGAATAAATGAAATGTAATAAGATGAATGAATATATGAATGAATGAATGAATGAATGAAATGAATGAATGAATGAATGAATGAATGAATGAATGAATGAATGAATGAATGAATGAATGAATGAATGAATGAATGTGTCTTGTTTTATATATCCTAGTAGTATAACTATTAAATAACTGAATTCTTTATCGTTGTTTAAAAAAGTCTTTTAGAACTGCTTACTGCCCCGCTCTTACTGTTTCGTTTCGGGTAAGGACGAATGCCAAAGTTATGTTTTAAAGATAAATGTCATACTCATAACAAAAAGATTTTCTACATGATTTTTCAACTTGACCTTTTCAAGTGACCTTGAATTAAGAATCACATTTTCGCTATCACGTGTACTTAATATTTTAATTATTGTATTTCGACTTATGCGAGACCGATAACTGTCCAGGCGATACGAAGACGTATGTTGCTCTCAAATTAAATTGTCTCATGTAAACAAGGAGATACCAAGTACATTCTAGTATCAGGGCTACACAAAAAAGTAAAACCTAGAGATTGTATAATAGTTTATAATAAGCAAAGCATGCAATAACTACTTTGCATATAATGTACTGTTTAAGTATATATTTGTGTTCTAAACAAAAATGCAAAAATTAGAAAACTAATGATTTGTTAAAAATCAAGAAACTGTTATATGAATGTAAACTGGCGATGAAAGAATGTTACTACCATCACATAATTAAAGCTTTTTAATTAAAGGGCTAAAATATTATTATTAACAAATGTTACCATAGCAACCACACTAACAGATATTAAAGAAAAAAATATTGGTTTTGGTTAGGGTACATACAGTGGTATCATATGTAAAGATTTTAACAATTTATGAAACAGGGCCATTTTTGGCTTTTTGTGAACTTAGCCCTTTGATGAAAATCAAACAATTCGGTCTCGAATAAAAGCATTTTTATAATCCTGGATTTTGGTTTACATATTGTCCTATCGTGATTCATCCGCTGTCGAAAGTTGACAGATTAATATTGCTAGAAACAATAAAATCAAACGGACAGAATCGCA